>PVIU01004557.1:0-88977 GCA_004026605.1 Ondatra zibethicus | reverse complement strand
ACATTTCCACAAGTCACCTATAGAAAGTACTATTTTATGTTTTCTTGTAGACACACTGCTAATTGCACCCAGGGCCTCACGCACACCAGACTAGCACCAGCACTGAGCTCTGCCCCAGCCCTCAGCGTCTCTCCTTTAGTCTCCACTCCAGGTTTAGTACTGGATTTTTAGTGGTGTATTGCTTTGCAGCCCAAGTTGACCTCAAACCTGCTATCCTCCTGCCACAGCCTCCTGAGTATTGGGCTTACAGGCTATGCTCAGCAATAGTGTAAGGTTTCTTGCCTTTTCTTTTTTTATATATTTATTTATTTGTTATGAATACAATATTCTGTCTGTGTGTATGTCTGCAGGCCAGAAGAGGGCACCAGACCTCATTACAGATGGCTGTGAGCCACCATGTGGTTGCCAGGAATTGAACTTAGGACTTTTGGAAGAGCAGGCAATGCTCTTAACCACTGAGCCATCTCTCCAGGCCCTAGTGTAAGGTTTCTATTCAGATCAAACTGAGGGTGCCAGAATGAAGCCCATTCTACTATCATTTCAGCTAATTTATAGGGCAATGTCCTGAATGATGTGTCCTTTCTTGGACCCCACACACGACTCACCGAGTGACATAGGGTATCCACTTTACCTCTCAGTTATCATTTTCCTAATCTACAACATGAAAAAAGGCTAGGACTCAAGTTTACCAGCTATCTCAGATCCCTGGGCTCACCTCCAGATACCAGGGGGTCTATTAGGTCCTGCTGGCTTTACTGCCATAGAACTCGATATCATTTTTCTTTTCTTTGGAGACAGGGTCCTGACAGGCCTGGGACTCACTATAAAGATCACACTCGACTCAAACTCATACAGCGAACGCCTGCCTCTGTCTCCTGAATGCTGAGATTAAAGGCATGTACCACCACACCTGACTTTCAGTGTCTTTTTTTGTTGGGGAGGGGATTCAAGACAGAGTTTCTGTGTACCCTGGCTGTCCTAGACCTCACTCTGTGGACCAGGCTGGCCTGGAGTTAGAGATTCACCTGCTTCTGCCTCCCCCACACAGGGATAAAAGTGTGTCTCTCCAAGTCATTTTTAAAAACAACTCCAGGGGCTGGAGACATGGCCCAATGGTTAGGATTAAGGGCTGCTCTTCCAGAGGACCCAAGCTTAATTTCCTGCACCACATGATGACTCACAACCATGTAACTCCAGTCTTAGGAAATCCACCCTCTTCTGGACTCAGCAAGCCCTGCATGCGCTACATAAACACACATATTGGCAAAACTGTTAGGGAATATTATGTTAAGGTGTGTTACTTTTGTTTTTGTTGCATTTGTTTAACTCTCTGAAGATGCACTACTTTGCCTGTCTGGAACACCTGATGGTCTAATAAGGATCTGAACGGCCAATAGCAAGGCAGGAGAAAGGATGGGCTGGCAGGCAGAGAGAACAGATAGAAGTAGAAATCTGGGAGAGGGAGAAATAGCCAGAGGAGGAGGAGGACACCAGGGGCCAGCCATCCAGCTACACAGCAGTCCACAGAGTAAGAGTAAGATTTACAGAAGTAAGAGAATGGGGAAAGTCTAGAGGCAAAAGGCAAAGGAATAATATAAGTTAAGAATGCTGATAAGAAACAAGCCAAGCTAAGGCCAAGCATTTATAACTAAGAATAAGTCTCTGTATGATTTATTTGGGAGCCGGGTGACAGGCCCCACAAAGAGCAAAAAGAGTAAAAAACATACTACTACTGCTGCTACTACTATTACACAAAACACCCATATACATAAAATAAAAGTAAAAGTAAAATGTGATCAACTGTTCATTCTGCAGTAGTAGCAACCTGGAATCCTATACCACAATTTCCCAGTTGAGATGTGAAGAAGAGGCCATCCAGGACACCATGGTAAGTGGTGCTGTGCCAACATGCCATTCTACAGAGAGAACAGAGCATACTCACTACTGTTTTGTTTAGAGACAGGCTGTCACTCTGAAGCCCAGGCTGGCCTCAAACTCTCATGAAACCCTGTATCTCAGTCTCCCAAATGCTGGTCTGTAGCATAAGTCACCACCACTCCCAGGCACACTCACTAATTTTTTGGTGCTAAGGATCCAAACCTAAATCATGTGCATGCTAGGTAAGGGCTTCACACCACTGAGTTATGTCTTCAGCCTAACACAAATTACTCTGATGGCTAATCTAAAGATTTCTAAACTGAACACACTGGGGGAAATAAACCACATGGCGAAGATAGCTGGGAAGTCTGAAAACCATCTATCTATAAGATGGCTGATCTGAAATACAAAACCAATAATGTCCAGGGAGATAAAAACGCTATGTTTAAATAGCACTCTATTCCTGAATTTCTGCTTGATTCACTGAAAGCATACATGGAGATCTATCAGAAGAGAAGCAGGGAAGGAACAATTCCATTTGTCTGTGATGCCCTTCTCTACACACAGCTTGATAAATAAATTCATCCCAAGTATTTGCTGTGTACAGAATATCACTGTAACCATTTCTCTGTCCCTTCTGTAGAGAAGTGAGTCTTTTACAGTTTCAACATTCTCAGAGTAAAGCTATTACCTGCAGACAGGTACACTGCCACAAACTGCTCTTGACCCAGAATGTTCACAATGCTAGATGAGAAACTCCATAAAACATACATATTTGCTGCCATGTGGAATAAGGAGAAATGACTGAACGTCGACAGCAACATTGGAGAACAAAGAACCTCTACGAGAAAAGAAAGAATGTAGTAAACATGCAATACTAGGCCATAAGTTTTGCTCATGTTAAGTTTGTCTCTTTGTTGTTATTAAATCAAGCATAAGAATCCAAAACAGTCAGTTAAAACTTTAAATGAGATAGATGGTTTAACAGAGCATTTCCTAAGATGTCCCTTCTTAAGCAGCCAGTGAACATTCTGAAGTTCAAAAAGTTGTCCTTATCACTATAACATGAGGAAATTACCTCAATTACAGACACAAAATTACATATAACATTGTCCTCAAAAAAATAAGACTGTAATGACTATAGATCTTAACTTTAACATTTTTATTTTAATTTCTTTTAATGTAAGTGTATGGGTGCTTTGCTTGTCTGTTTGTATGTCTGTGTGTCCCTGGTGCCCAACAAGGTCAGAAGAGAGCAATGGATATCCCGGAACTGAGGTTCCAGGCAGTTAGGAGTCACCATGTGGGTGACTGAAATAAACCCTGGGTCCTCTGGAAGAGCAGTCAGTGTTCTTCACTGCTGACCCACCTGTCCAGCCACATATCTAATTTTTTTGGGGGGGGAGGGGGGGAAGCACACAGGGTTTCACTATGTAGCCCTACGAGTTCCTGAACTCTCTAGGTAGCCAAGGTTGGCCTCGAACTCAGAGATCCTCCTGCCTCTGCTTTCCGAGTGCTGAAATTAAAGGTTGTACCACCATGCCTGGCCCAGATCGTAATTTGTTTAAAAAAAAAAAAAGAAAGAAAGAAAGAAGGAGAAAAGCACCTGCTGTGTGTAAAGCACTTTTAGGCCTCTGGGGCCCACAGCAGAGGAGACACAGTCCTTCTCAAGGGGCCCACAGCAGAGGAGACACAGTCCTTCTCAAGGGGCCCACAGGCTCCACCTCTGTGCTTTGTGCTTAACTACTGACAAATAACTCATTCTTGTAACATTCTGATCAATACAAAACATATTTTCCATATTATTTCTACCTCAAAATAAATTTACACAAGATAAACTTACTTGATGCTGGGTTGGATGTAAAATATCTGATCATGGTTCGATGCAGCGATGGGACCCTCCACAGGCAGAATACTAGAGCATTTGCAGCTATGATACCTACAAAATGGAATTGAACAACGTTAAATAAAGGCCAAGAAAGTCCGATCCAGTCCACCTGGCATTCCCCTGCCACAATTACATGAGTGCACTATGTATTTGGTAAGGGGGAGTGTGCTTAGAAGCACAAACCATGTCAATGCCTTTAACACGTTAGTGTTAAAACCATCACATGGTGGTAAATCAAGGTTTTTCTGGAAAGCTGCAAATGCTCTAAGAACTGGCTTTTATTTTGACAAAGTTATTTATTTATGGCAGAACCACACACATTACTTTCAGAATCATTCTTGCCTTCCTTACTGCTGCAGGGTCTCTATCGCTAACTGGTGTTGGGTTGTGTACTCCAGGCTAGCCAGCCTATCAGCTTCAAGTATTTACCATGTCTTCACCCAGTTTTCTCAGGGTCTCTTAGAGATGCCATCACCCCCAGACAACAGGAAGCAGTCTAGAAAACACGATGCCCACATTCCCAAGGGGTGGGATGGGTGGCTTTTGGTTGTTCAATGGAATATGGATGGTTATCATCGTTTGGGGGGTTGATTATAAGTTGTTGTTGGTCATGGTCAGGAAAAAAAGATGAACAAAGGAGATTAGATTCAGGGATCTCTTTCTGAAGGAAAAATAGGGGGATTTAGTATGAAAAGGATGGGATAAAAGGGTGAATTGTTGAGTCTACTTTTGAACTAAAAAATAACTACTAGTCTGAAATATTTTACACTGGTAAGGATTTTGTATATTGATACAAATTTAAGGGTTACTTTTGTTATTCTTTATATATTTTTCTGTTCTTGTTTAAGGTGTTATACCTATGCAGCTCACTTAAAAATGTAAAGTTTTAGTTCTTGAAAGCTGTTTAGTATCCTAAAGACACACAAGTTAGTAGTTAGTCATCTATAACAATCAAACATGTAGTCATGTTAGGTACGTATTCCAGGTCAAACAGAGATAAATTTTAAATAGAAAGATGGCCTTCAAACACATCATAAACCTACAGAATATGACATTTAAAATGTTTTTAATAACATAAGACTTTTCATGACAGTGAAAGATGGCAGCACCAGTTTACTTTTAAACAGAATGATGGGAATCAAAGAACTAACACAGTTTGCTTTTATTTGTGGCAAGGTTAGTCACTGGACAAGAAACTCTCCTTGCCTTGACTGCTGACAATATGCTGACCAAACTGGACAAGGAAGACACAAAAGAAAGTGACTGCCAAATTTTGCCAAGACAAGGTAGGGCACTCCTTCAAAATTCTTGCTTCACAGAAAAGTCTATCAGATATTAATCTACAGAAGCCAAAGATGAATGCCCCAACGTTAATCCTTAGGTGACCATCCAGGCAGCCAGCTGTCCCTGTAATTTTATAGTTTTAGAAATTGTTTGCTCTGCACTTTCTGCTTACTCAGGTAATATTATATCTTTCTTGGGTCTCTGATGGGGATTGAAGACTAGATAGTTATATCCTTTTCTTTTTTATCAGTTCAAAAAAGAAACCTACAAAAGATATATAAAGTTTATAAAGATTGAGAGATTAAAAAAATTAAACTGTTGATCTAAGAAGATGCTTTAAGGTCTAAAATGATATTTTTAGGATGGTAATACAACTTATGATAGAAAGTGGTTCAGGTTAAAACTTTGGACTCATTAAGATAGTATAAATAATACAGTACTTTCTCCAAATTGCTGTGGGACAATGGTTTTACCCTGTAAAGATTTGTTTCTTGTACTTGTTTAATAAAATGCTAATTGGCCAGTAGCCAGGCAGAAAGTATAGGTGGGGTGACCAGGCAGGAAGTATAGGTGGGGCAATGACAACAGGAGAATTCTGGGAAGAGAAAAGTCAGTCTGCAGTTGTCACCCAGACAGAGAGGAAGCCAGACACAGAACAAGATATGACTTCCTTGCCGAAAAAGGTGCCAAGCCACATGGCTAACACAGATAAGAATTATGGGCTAATATAAGTTATAAGAGTTAATAAGAAGCCTGAGATACTAGGCCAATCAGTTTATAATTAATGTAGACCTCTGTGTATTTCTTTGGGACTGAATGGCTGCAGGACCAGGTGGGACAGAAACTTCTGTCAACATTGAATTTGCAAAATATACATGGACTATACACTGTGAATGTAATTCTTATCTGATAATTGTCCTTATTGTATATAGTTTTACTATATTAGAGTTAAAACCTTTCCTTTTTTATTTAGATCTGATAATTGTTCTTCTTATATATAGTTTTACAGTGTTAGAGTAAAATCCTTTCCTTTTTATTTAGACAAAAGGGGGAAAATGCTGCAGAATATTTATGTATACTGTAAAGATGTGCTTCCGCTTCAGGTGCCTTCTGATTGGTTTAATAAAGAGTTGAATGGCCAAGAGCTAGGCAGGAGAGAACAGGCAGGATTTCCAGGGAGAGGAAGAGGAACCTAGGCACACAAATATCGCCAGAGACTTTTAAGTCAGACATATGGAACAAAACAGAGATTACTGAGTCACATGGCAGAATGTAAATTAATAGACTTTTAGTTATAAGAGGGAGTTGGAAAAAGCCTAAGCTAAGGACAAGCTTTCATAATATTAAGTCTCCATGTCATTATTGGGGAGCTGGCGGATCCACAAAAGAAATTCTGACTATATTTTAAAAAGCTTGTTACAGGGTTGTTTAGGGAATCCCCACCCCCCACACCCAAAGTCAGGCTGAAAATCTCAGCAGAATGAGAAAGCAGCCAAAATGGAAAAGCACCAGTGTCGAGTCCAACTCTGAAGAAGGCGACTTCAGACTTCTCCTTTACCTCACAGACACCAACAGAGTAAGTACACAAACTTCTTTCTGGGCTGAGGACTGGCTCAGTCAGTAAAGCTTGCTGTGCAAGCCACGGGGAACTGAGTTAAATCCTTAATACCCACGTAAAAAATTTTTAAAAATTTAAACAAAGATGCGTGCAGTCATGAACACCTGTAATCATTCCACATGGATGGATGGAGACAGGAGGATCTTGGGGTTTGCTAGTCAACGGATGAGCTCCAGTTCAGTGAGGACCCTGTCTTAAGGTGGAGAACAACCAAGGAAGAGGCGTGACCAACTTCTGGCCTCCACATATATATTCATGGCTGTATACAAACACACACACACGCACACCTCTACCTTTTTACCCTAATCAATTTGGAGACTATGGGGATGTTTCTGATTAAGACCAAGAAAACTTCCAAAGCCAGATATAACATTCCACACCTATAATCCCAGCACTTGGGAGTCAGAGGCAGGAAACAGCTGCAAGTTCCAGGCAAGCCTGGGCCATACAGGAAGACCCTCTTTTGAAATAATAACAATAACACAACAATAATGATACATTCCAAAAATAATAAAACTAAGAAACAAATTGAAGGGAGCTTTCTAACCTACCTTTAAAAAGTGAATTTTCAAGAACAGCCACACAAGGACTCAAAGCAAACATCAGTGATGATCAGATGTTTAAAAGAAATCCCACACTAGCTCAGAATTGAGAAACAGATATTTATTTAGGAGTAAACTCACAAATCAGAATTCTCTGCTTGGACGGTGGACAGAGATCAAATCCAACAATCCGAATGAGCAGCCAGGGCAAAGGAAGAAGGGGCAGACGCAGGCTCTGCATCCACATAAATAGTATAAGAGGCCACGCCCCAGTAGGCGGGTAACCACAAGCTTTAAGCCCTTCCTACAGCACCTTCCCCTTTGTTTAAATAAGAGAGTTCTAAACCTAATACAAAATTATATACAATAAGAACAAATATCCTATCCTAACTAGCTTAAGTCTTGTATAATAAATAACTTAGCCAAATCAGGAGAGGAAAGTAACTACAATTATCTAGTCTTCAACCCCATCAAAGATCCGAGAAGGGAAATAATATATAGCCATGAATATATGATGGGGGAAGAGCCACTAGCCAATCACATCAAGTTGGGGTGTGGCTACTGGGACCCCAGGTAGAAAATCGGGAGAACTCAGGTACGCTCTCTCTCCATGCGGTGTCCGCCAGAGGGATTGGATTGCGACTTTGGTAGAGTGAGCTCCCCTTTTTCCTTTCATTAAAAATACCTGTTTCTATTGAGCTAGCTTGGTTATTGATTTGTGCCGACTTGATAATTCGTCATCAAATATATATGTGGAGGCCAGAAGATCCTGGACCTTGCTGGCCAGTCAGTCTAATCAAATCATTGAGTTTCCGGTTCAGTGGAAGACCTTGTCTCAAAAACCAGGTAGAAAGCGACCAAAGATGACACTGCATAAGCCTCCAACTTCACCCACACATGCACACATTTACCCACACAAAATAAACGAATAAAATTAATAAAACATAAAAAGTAGAAGGATTCTAGGATAGAATTCTGATTTTTAATTAGCACTCAAATGATTTTAAGATATGGGGTTATATTATGTAACTCAGGCTAAGCTAAAACTCAACACAATCCTTTAGCCTAACTCCCAGAGTGCTGAATCGAATTCACCATGCATGTCTCCCTGTCTCCCTCTCTCTCTCCCTCCCTCCCTCTGTCTGTCTCTCTCTCTCTCTCTGTGTGTGTGTGTGTGTGTGTGTGTGTAAAGTAGTCCAGGCTAGTCTTGCATCAATAGGTAGTCAATAATGACCTTGATCCTCTGCCTCCACCTTCCCAGTGCTGGGCTTACAGGCAGACTCTACCACTCATGAATATTTGCAGTTTAAGAATTAGCCTCAGGGCTCTGTGAAAGCTAGGTGAGCATTCTACCAACTAACCTACATCTCCAGTGCCTGACATTTTTAAAAGATTTGTATTATTTTCATTATGTGTGTGAATGTGGGTGTGCACACAGAGCAGCTGCAGTCCTGTGGAGCTGGGATGACCGGGGTGTGTGAGCCACTGGATGTGGGTGTGGGAACCAAACTCACATCACCTGAAGAGCAGTGAGTGACCTTAACTACTGAACCATCTCTCCAGCTCTAACTTCTTTTAATTAACTATTTACTGACACGGAAAAATTTTGTTTTAGAAACAGACCAGGCTAGCTTGAATTCAGAGATCTTCCTGAAAAGGTGTGGACCACCATGCCCAGCTGAGAAATAGTTTTAAAGTTTGAGCCCAGGCTTTTTCATATATTAAATGGGAGAAAACCTATGATCCTCGAACACACAACATAGCAAGCGACTTTGAAATGCAATAAAAATGCTGAAGGAGGACTGAGATGGCTGTGCTGGCTGTTAAACCTGGCATCCTGAGTTCAATCCCTGGGTCACACACACAGTTTAACAACTCCTGATAGTTGTCCTCTGAGCTCAGCATATGCATTCTGTGTCACATGCACACCTCACACATACACAAATAAATAGATGTAATTTTGAAAAAAAAAAAAAAACAGGAAAATATTGCAGGTTTGCTACCCTAAGGAAATGCTGTTAATTTTGGTTGTTTTTTGAAAACATGCAAATAAAACAAATTAATCTCAGTGGAAACAGATATGCTTCTCTACAGAGCTACCTCTGAAGTAATTGTATTTATTAAGACCACACTGCCTAATCAGTTCTACAACCGTGGCTATAGCAACTTGAAAAGTCTTACTCGGCTAATTTTGCCGCTGCTATGTACACAGTATAGGCTAATCTCACTGTTGTCCTCAAGATGCTTACATTTACCTTCAAGGTAGCTGGTGTCATTTATGGAAAAAAATGCAATGAATTCAGAAAAACAAAAGTGCTTTCTGAAGAAAGCATATCAATCACATGTCAAGCACATCAGGTTCCAATAAGGTGAGGAAAAATAACCTTATAGAAGAAAAATTAACCTCATATAGAAGAAACAGTCTAAATTAAGAAATGTAAACACGCTTTTATCTACCAAGAAGTTAAAAGAAACAGAGTACCAATAAATCTAACCCTGTTTGAGAGTAATTAGTATCCGGCTACTCTCTAGAAATCATGTTTACTACTTATGTAACTATACAGAACTTACAAATCCATTTCTTTAAGTTAAGTCCACAAAATATCATAAAACTACTACACTGAAAAGTCAGCTGTGTCTTTCCATAAAAATGCAGAGAAGAAGCAAGTGTGTGGTGGTTCACACCTATAATCCCAGTCCTCGAGAGGCAGAGGAGAGGCAGGCAGATCTCTGAGTTCCAGGCCAGGGTGATCTACAGATTCTGTCTCTTCACCCCTCAAATCGGGGGTGAAAAGAAAAAGAACAAAATAAAATCACCATGGTTGCATGAATTACATGACTGCATGTTCACATTTAAGGGAACCTTTTGAACATGAGTTAATAGGCAGAATGGTGGACTTGGGTTAAAACTAACCTCTATTTTATTAGCAGTTTGACTTCAAAAAGTCCTTTTTCACACATTTTATACATGAATAAAATTCTCAAACAATTAAAAAGGAGAGAAAAGTTCATTCTCTAGAAGCCAGTCTCCTCATCTACAAAACAGAAACAACTTCGCTGCAGCTCGGAAAGTAGAGACTCCTGGGACTTGAGCAATGTCTCCTTTGGCTTCTTTCTTGTTTTCTGTATTCAGTGCTGGCCTCAAACCTGTTATATACCCTTAAACTTCTGATCCTCCTGCCTCCACCTCCCAAGTACTAGGATTACAAGCATGTGCCACTTTTCTGAGTCTGTGCAGTGCTGCAGTTGAACTAGGGCCTTGCTAGGCAAGCACTCTACCAACTATGCTATATCCCAGCATTCTTCCATCTTCTTTAATGGGAAATTACAATTACCCATGAACTATTTACAAGCAGTACTGTTTATTTGGTTGATATCATGTTATATACAAACTAGAAAAGTGATCCAGGACATCTTGAAAACATTTATCCAGACTTTGATAATGCCTTGCTATATAACACAAACTGATCTTGATCTTTCTGTCCTTCTACTACTGATGTGGGCCATCATGCCCACCTCCACACTACTTTGCACTATCACAGAGGCATGTCGGTACAGAGATTCCCTGTCTTCTAAGGCACCAGTGAGCATGGTATAACAGCCATTGCCTGTGACATACTGTACCTTTCGTTCTGATTTCTCTTCCCTTGAATGGCTAAAACGTGTAAGCTAACACAAACCTGTCACAGTCCGCTGGCCATCACTTAGGCTATTCCACCACTTGTTAATCTAAAACAGAAGGAAAATTGCATATAACTCTATGTGAAACACTCCAGACTAAGGGGAAAGGCGGGTGCTTTTTCTTAGGACTGAAACTATTTAAGAAAAGAATTCCCTATCAAACAAAACATTTTTCTTGTATTACATACTCCAGAACTCTTTAAAATAATAGTGGCTGTGACCAAGAAACCTGTCAAGTCAAATTTATCCACCGCTATGAAGCCTTTGATCACAACATTGTTTCTCAATTTTAACTTGGAGGACCAGAAACTTCTTAACAGTATTAATTTCATGTCTCCTAAGCATCATGATCTTTTACAATTTTTAGAGAAAAAAGTTTACTGTCCTTGATAAGTAACTAATTTCATCCAATTTCAGTATCTCCCTTGCTATTCCCACATAATATTCATTTTAACATTCCTCCTACTGAAAAAGTCTTTTAACAATTCCCTAATTATAGGTATAAATATAAATGATTAACTACAGGGGAAAAAGAGCTAAATACTGAAAAATGCTGTGAAAAACACAATAACGTATGCAGTACAGAAAACATACATTTACACATAAAACTGAGAATTCAATGATAAGACTACAAAAAATTAATTAAAGATTCAAATCAACCTTTTACTGTCTGCTGTTTGAAGACGGCAGCTGCTTCTGTGCTGTGCTGTAGGGAAATGTTTAGGCCTGTGTCAGCCATCGGTGTCCTCCTGAAAGCATGTTTTACACTCAGACACTCTCCACAGAATCACTGCTCAGACACTCATCTCTAAACTCCAGTGCTGCTGGAATGCAGCACTAAAGGCTAGCAGCACTGTCATGAGGCCTCCCGAGAGAGACAAGCACAGAGCCACACTACAAGGTGCAGGAGCTAAGGTCCTATTGAGTTTTAAATTGCTAACTAAGAGCTGGCAGTGGTGGCAAAAGGCTTTAATCCCAGCACATGGGAAGCAGAGGCAGGCAGATCTCTGAGAATTTCAAGTCAGTCTGGTCTACATAGTGAGTTTCAGGACAGTGTGGACTATACAATGAGACTCTACCTCAAAAAAATAAATAAATAAACTTAACTTTTAAAAAACAAAAAAAATCTAACTAAGAAACTGGAGAGAGGGCTCAGTGGGCAAGAGCACTTGCTTCAAAATTATGAGGATTGAAGTTTATATCCCAAACTTTTGTAAAAAGTTTCATAGGCATGGTGTCAAGTGCCCGAAGTCCTGTTATTCAAGAGGCTGAGGCAAAAGAAACCCTGAGCCCAGGAGCTGGCGGTGAAGCCTGAACAGCGGGCAACCCTATCAAAACAGCAGGAGAGGGCTGGAGGCTGCTCGATGCATAAGAGCACCAGCTGCTCTTAAAAAGGAACTGTGTTCAATTCCCAGCACCCACAGGGTGGCTTATAACCACTGGAACTCGGGTTCCAGGGCAACCAGTGTCCTCTTCTGACTTCTGTGAACAGCAGGCATGAACACAGTGCACACACATACACGCAAGCAAGGCATTCATACACATAAAATAAACTAAATCTTCAAAACATAAAATTTGAACTGTAATTTTCACTAAAATTGTCACTTTTTTTTTTTGAAAGAGTCAGTCTCACTGTTGGGGCCTGATTGTCCTGACACTCAGAGATTGCCTGCCTCTGCCACCGCACCTGGGGCCACATCTTTAATACAGTAATGTCACTCACTTCAGAAGACAAGAAAGATCTTACATTTTCAGAATACACTTTGAAATATTTAGGGACTAACTACACTGATGGCTTCTTTCCAATGATCTAGTAAGGGAAGGGAAAGGATATGAAAAATAAAACTGGCCATGTGCTGGGAACGACTGTTTGACAATAGCAGGCTTCATTACACTAGCCTCTCTACTTCTCGATCTGAAATGCTTCCATGTTTAAAATGTTTAAGTAAGAACTATTCTAGGGCTGTGATGTGCCTGGCATGCACAGTCCTGAGCTCCGTAGCAGGACACAGAAAACAATTATATCAGCGCAGCGCAGGAAGTGGAGGCAAGAGGATTAGAAATTCAAGGTCATCCTTGTACACATAACAAATTCAAGGTCAGTCTGAGCTCATATTTGACATCTTGTTTCAAAAACAATACTACTTATCAAACTGAGCCAGATGTTCATATGAAAAGTCAAGACTAAAAAGGAATGGCACCCTAGTGTGCATGTGATTTCATTTCTGTAACTGTAACTGTGCGAGTCCCCAGAGCTGCATATACAGTGGCGCAGATGGGTTTCTAAGAATCTGCTTTCTAACTAAGAGCTTGCTCTGTTGTTGAAGCTCTCCTCAAATTCCCGGACTCAGAAATCTCCAGGTAGCAGGGACAAAGGCCCATGCAACCATGCCAGGCTAGGACTTCATCTTTCATCTTGTACCCATAATTGTTTCAGCTTTCTTTAATGAACATAGATTTTTAAATGCAATAATCTACCTACCATTTGTTTAACTATTATTAACAAGAGAGCTACTTTTGGATTAAGGTTTTATATACATATCACCTATAATTTTCAGGAAAGAATTAAAGAATCATGGAGACGGTCAGCAGTTGAGCATACGTGCTGGCCTTGAGTTCAGTTCCCAGCACTCACATCAGGAGCAGCTCACACTCCTCTGAAACTCCAGCTCCAAAGGATCTAATGCCCTCCTCTAGCTTCTTGGGCACCTGCAAATATGTGGCACACACACACATAAACAAAAATAAATCTTTTGGGGGTTGGAGAAATGGCGCAGCAGATAGGAACACTGCTCTTTCCAGGACCATGGTTCAGTTCCCAGACCCACATAGTGGGTCACAACCATCTGTAACTCTAGTTCCATGGGAATCCAGAACCATTCTTTTTCTGAGCTCTGAGGACACTGAATGCACATGTTGCACTGTTACACAGAAACACATGCAGCTAAAACAAGATACACTTAAAAAAAAGAATTTAAGAGCCCAACAAACAAACGAAAACTAGAAAACAGGCTTTGCTGAGCCTGTACAAGGTCCTAAGTTCAAGGCTGAGCAGGTGGGGAGTATGAAGCTTGAAAACAAATGGATGTGGAGGGGCTGGAGAGATGGCTCAGTGGTTACAATGGCTTGGGGATTGGCTAGTCTTCCAAAGGATCTGGGTTCTATTCCCAGCACCCACATGGCAGTTTACAACTGTCCGTGACTCCGGTTCCAAGGAATCTGACATCCTCAAACAGACAAAAACCCCAATGTACATAAAAAATAAATCTTAAAAAAAAAATGGATGTGGAATTAAGTATGCTATCAATGGCCTCAGTACCCAGTATGTATTAACAAGTAAAAATACTGTATCTAGAAACTTTCTGAGGAAAGAAGACCATCAGCTTCATACAAAGTAAATACAACTCTACAAGCTCTAAATCTGCATTTCTTTCTGGCATCCCATCCCAAACGCAGTCAGCACATAAAGCAATGGGAAATTACCAGTCCATAAACGGCACGCCAGAGCAGCTTTAAAATCCACTTGATGGCTGTCTACAAGGCCCATAGGCATACGTGCATGCGCGCGCGTGTGTATGTGTGTGTGTGTGTGTGTGTACACATATACATACATACATATGTTTTTCAATCTCTGTGATCTTGTTACAAACTAATTTAGCGGAGTAAAGAAAGTGAACACTGGCTACTACAGCAGGGCTAGAAAAGAGCCCCTAAACCCTGACACATGTAGTTTGAAGGACAAACTTGTGATTGTGTCAATTACAACACTGCCAGACATGCATTAGTAAATACCCATTGTGCTTAAAGGACACAAAAGAAGAATGCTATGTTATCAACTTCACATCTATGGATGGAATGCTGACATTAATTAAGAACGCTTTCTAGAGCCAGGCATCAGTAGGTAAACACTTGCTGTATAAGACAGCCAACCTGAGTTCGAGCCCCAGAACCTATTATAAAAAGCTGGGCATGGCAGCACATGCCTTTATTCACAGCATTTGGGAGGCAGAGGTGGGTGGATCTCGAGTTTCAGGCTAGGCAGGACTATAGAATGAGACCTTGCATCTAAAAAAGAAACCCCCCCCAAAAAAAACCCAAAAAACCATTCTGTGACCACCATTTTAATACCATGTCACTCACCCCCACCTTTTTCCAACACACAGAGCCATAAACATTTAAAAACTAAATAAATACTTTCTAAATAATCAGACTCTTAAACTGTGGTTAGCTAGGATAAAGAAAGCAAGGTTTATTCTTACCTCCTTTCTGAGGTCTCCTTCCTTTTGCGGTCGTATGCTATCCAACCAGTCAGCTTTTATACCATCAAAATAACTCTGGACCCTGGATTTCAATGATTCATATTGCCAAATAGCAGCTGATCCAAATGCACAACCTGTGAACTAGAGAAAATATTTAAATACTCTGAAAAGGAAATACATTTCTAGACAGTATTCCACCTAGCACAGCAGCCTACTGTGCTCCTTTATTAATGTCAGGCATCCAGGCCTATTTCTAGCCACAGCTCTCCAGATAAATAAAATATCAACTTTGTGCCATTTAACATGCTATATGAAACAAGAAGCCCAGAAATGTCTTCCTCAAGGCTCATGTAATGAATGGGTCTGAATTCTGAAGGCAATTATTGGATTCATTCTTTAATCTGAATCCCCAGGCCAGTTTCCTAGCCCCACTGAGCCCACCCATGTGTTCTCACAGAAACCCGCCAGGGCCGCACTTGAATACAAAGGCAGCAGGAAGCTAGGAAAATATGAGCTCTTACCCCAACAGTGAAGAAAAAGGGCTTCACCAGAGTCCTTATAGGGTAGGGGGAAGGGTAAAAGACGGTCTCTTCCAGAGGCGGGATCAAGGCACTTCTCTTATATGCTTCCCCACTTGACCCCGTGTCTGATCTTCGAGGTTCAACCTTTCTTGGTGCTTTTCTAAATCCACATTTTTGCTGAAGAAGTAAGTTAAACCTGTGGAGGGCGGGTAGGCGCCTGGTTAGAAGCAGTGCGTCTCACGGACAACAATCCCTAGGGGCCTCCTTTGGCCTGGGTCATCATCATCTCAGTTTATTTTCACAGCAATCCAACAACAGCAAAGAATCCCAAGTAGGTGTCTTTTTTTCCAACATAATATTTTTATTATGAGAAATTCACATAATGCCCCCTGATCACATTCCCCTCCCCATTTTCCCATGTCCACCCCACCCACCTCCCTTGCCACCTACCCCAAAGGAAAAAAAAAGAAAAAGAAAAAATGTCAAGTCCAATGTGTGTTGCCCATATACCTACCCACTGGGTATGGTCAAACTGCCAGTGGCCAGCCTCTTGAAGAAAACGGAGTCTTTCCCCACCCCAACCCCTGCCAGAAGCCATCAACTGTGAAGAGCTACATCAAGGAGTCACCCTAATCCTCCCAGGAAAAATACAACACAAACTAGAGTAGCTCAGAGAGCACACCACTGGGTTTACTTTATAAAATCAGGAAAAGAATTCGTCTAGTCTCCATATGGAGTCTGTTGTCTGAGAAAAAAACTACAGAAGTTGTAAACTATTTCTTTGTGTTTCTATTTTTTTAAAATAATATTTTTTAACTTGTTTTTTCTTTTTTTTTAAAGATTTATTTATTATGTATACAGTGTTCTGCCTGCATGTATGCCTGCAGGCCACAAGAGGGCACCAGATCTCATTACAGATGGTGGTGAGTCACCATGTGGTTGCTGGGAATTGAACTCAGGACCTCTGGAAGAGCCGCCAGTGCTCTTAACCTCTGAGCCATCTCTCCAGCTCCTCTATTTTACTTTTTGAGCATGTCCTCATACCCACCCTCCCCAGTGTGGAGGTCTCTCCTACCTAATAGAACCATAAACTGTCAGCTTCAATACATATAAAATAACTTTGTTTGCTTCAATTTTGGTCAGTTTCCAAGAGAAACATTCCTTGCAACCATAACTGTTTCATTTGATGAGTACTGATCATTAGGAAGTGATAGATTCCTTCCACCTCTCCCCTTATTTCACTGTTTTAGGGACACCAACCACATTCAAAAATGATCTTGCTCTTTGAGTCCTTTTAACTTGGGCTTCTCAAAGCATCTGACATTACTAACCATAGCCCCCAGGCCCAGCTTCTGTGTGTGTGCTCTACCCTTCAAATTGATCTTTCACGCTGATGGTTCTATTCCTGAACTCCTTAGTAGTAGACATGCATGCACTCAAAGGCTCTAAATTCCTTTCTCTATGCAAACTCAATCCATGAGAGTTCTTGAAGTACACTTTTCTTTTGCTCTTATTCTCATCACACCCTAAACAAGAGGCTAAGGAAGAATAGTGTGTTCCTGACTAGCCCAGACTACACCTGAAAGCCCTAGTTTTGTTAGAAAGAAAGAAAAGAGAGAGAGGGAGGGAGGAAAGAAGGAAGTGGGGAGACTGAGATATAAGTCAGTAGACCACTTGACTAACATGCATGCAGGCTTGGACTCAATCCCCAACATAGTACCAACACACCTTTAATCCCAGCAAACAAAAAATGGAGGGAGGCAGAACTGCTACATATGGAGTCTGAGACTATGTCTCAAAATAAATAAACAAACAAAGCTTTTTGTTCCTAATCGAGTCCCCTCCTTCATGCCTGGATTACATTTAAGAATTGGATTTCAAAGGATTATCCATTCATTCAACCAATGCTAAGGCTGTCCTAAATAACTCTAAACTCCCTTCAAAGCCGTCACCTCTCTTCAATGACAGCAGTCTGATGAGCAAACACCATTAAACAGCCAACCCTATACCTCATTTTTCGGGTTTTCAGTATGCTATATGTGTCAAATCATCCAGAATTTTGGCTAACTGAAACCTGAATACACATCCCTAGTTTCTGTCTGTCTGTCTACGTACACACGCGCGCGCACACACAAAACACACCTCTCAAGGGAATTTACACTTAAACCTTACCATTTTCAAACTATAGAGTCAAGACAGCAGCTACTTCCCTCAAAACACTTTAGATAAGTAACTACCATTTATCTAAACTACCATCAGTTTTATAGTCAAATGCACACCTAAGTGATTTTTTTAAAGCTTTATTTTGTTTTAAATTTAATTATATAGATGAGTGCTTTGTCTACATGTATGCCTGTGCAACTCATGCATACCAAGCAAATCATGCGTACCTGGTGCCTGTGGAAGCCAGAAGAGGACTAACAGATCTCTGGGACTGGCATAAAGGTAATTTGTGAACCACCCACCATGTGGGTGCTGGGAATTGAACCTGAGTCCTCTGGAAGAGTATCCAGGGCTCTTAACCACTAAGCCATCTCTCTCATCCCAAAAGCTTTTTTTTTTATGTGTATTGATGTTTTGCCTGTATGTATGTTTGCATATTACTGCATGCCTGGTGCCAGCAGAGGCCTGGAGAGGGTGTTGTATCCCCAGAACTGGAGTTCCAGACAGTTGTGAGCAGTCACGTGGGTGCTGGAAATAAAACCCAGACCCTTTGCAAGAGCAGTGAGTGCTCTTAACTGCTGAGCTCTCTCTCTAAAACCCAATGATTTTAAAGAGCAAAAGTAGATCTAATAAATCAATAAGTAATCAAAACATGTAATGTCACTTTGGACCAAACCAAAGGATCATTACCAGAATGTATTCATTAAACAGACGTAACGTTGTAGTCCAATACTGTTGAGTTCTCTTACCAGAACAGGAATTAAGAAGGCTATGAAACAGTTTAAACTTACCAACTATTCTTTCTCCTTTTAAGATAGGGTCTCATGTGCCTTAGGATGGTGGTTCTTTAATTCTTGACCCCTGAGTCTCAGACTCCTGAGTACTAGATTACAGACTTGTACCACCATACTCAGAAAAAAAGTCAATTCTAATAAAAAATTACTTCTGCATCTCATCAATCATTTAAAATTCTGAAGTTTGAAAATTACACTGAAACTCTAAAGCAGACATTTAGTTTTATTCATTCAGATAAATACATAAGGTAAAAACTTATGAGGAAACTGGAAACGAGGAAGTTTTTTTTAATATTTCTGTCTATGTGTATTTGAGTGTTTTACGTACATGTGTGTCTGTGTATGTATATGTCTGGTGCCCGAGAAACCCAGAGGTGTCAGCTCCCCTGGAACTGGAGTTAGACAACTGTGAGCTGCCATGTGAATGTTGGGAACCACACCTGGGTCCTCTGGAAGAGCAGCCAGTGCCCTTAACTGCTAAGTTACCTCTCAAGCCCCAAGGCCATAACTTTAAATAGAAAACTCATATCCATGTATTGTTTGTTGGCTAAATGATGAGGTTAAAAGTAATTTTAATATAAATTGCCTGCAAGCGTGTGAGTATAAATGCAACTTATACATAAATACAGGTTGGTACTGTTACATTTATTAACAAAGTTGAGAAGAAATAGCCTATTACTCAAGTGGAGAAATGTGTCTAGACATGGTTGATAAGAATCATCCCACTTAAAAACAGGTTTTAGAGGCTTGGGAGGAAATTCTAACAAATCCTCCCCACTTTGTGTTTTGTGTTTGAGACAGTCTTGCTATGTAGCTTTCTTTGGCTGGCCAGAAACTTGCTATGTAGACATACATAGCTAGCCTTGAATTTGCAGGGATCCTCTTCCTGGGTGCTGGAATCACTGTCATGAGCTACCATGCCTGGCTCCATATCAACCCTTGAAGGCCGAGATTATTTTCCTGAAACACATCATGAGTTAACAGACAGTGAAAACAATAGGCCTGATTTACTACTTGGTGGAGTATCTTACCTAACTTTTTTTTAAAGACTGTCATTTAAACCTAACAAAACTAACCCCCACAGAGGTGCCAATCAACCACTTGCTTCCCTCGGATTTCATTCAACTGGAAAATCATGTATGTTTCTACTTTCAAACTTAGGTGCCTATGATTGTTTGTTTCCTATGAAAGACCAAATAAGTATTTTAGTTCTTGTGGACTACTGAAATCTTCTATAATAAAATCTTGCAACTCCTATAAATATGGAAACGATTTTTGGCAGGTGCCTTGGGACTTTGAATTTTTATAGGCCTCTAAATCACAACATAAAGTGCTTGTAAAATGTAAATTCCTGGGCCCTCTTTAGAGCCACAAGGCCCAGATCATTCTGCATGCTAATTTTAGACCCACCGCCACTCAGAACGCCAAGAAAGAACTCCATTCCCTAGTAAGCGTGTACTTCAGGAGACTGGAGAAAAGCCAGTACTTCAGGCTCACCCAATCTCATCTGACGCATTTTCCCATGCAACCACAAGAATGTCACTTTCAAATTTTCCGTATCAATTTTCAATATCACATATATTAGGGGGAGGGAGTTGAGACAGCAGGATCCTACAATCTCCACCTCCCAGGTGCTGGGATTACAGGCCTGAACCAAAGTGGACTATACTATTTTGAGAAGTTTTGTGCATACGGCCTTAAAGAGATTGTGCATACTAGACAAGCACTCTACCAATGAACTCAGCTCACACCAGGCTGTTTAATTAATGCCTGAAGAACTATGTTACCCTGGGTCATGGAAACTCTGTAGGCTATATTGTATGCAACGTTTTCCATAAATGCTGATAAACTTCACTTGGGGGAGTTTGTCAAAAACAAACAAACAAACAAACAAACAAAAAACCCGTCTGATTTTGGGTTACACCTGAGAAACTGCACTTTCTACAATAGGTCCAGGAGACTTTTACTTACTTGTTTTCAATAAAAGTCTTTCCCCGGGCGCCAACTCACAGTGCCCCTGCTCCAGACGACTAAGAGCTGAGATTACAGGACTGTGCCCACCTCAAGTGAATTTTAAGATCACGTGGTAGCTTCACCAAGCAGAATCTTAATTTCCCACTGACTAGCCCACACATTGACAAAGACCTCAGGCTCCTTGGTGTTCTCGTCCCATCAAATCTGGTAGAAATCACAAAGCTGAAATCTTTGGTTGAAATTTCAAAGTCAAAATTAGTTCTTCAACTGTTGAAAAATTTCTCTTTTATTACACCTAATGCAAAACTGGCCGACCTGAAAGGCCATGGACTTTTTTCGGCAGTATTAGGATGACTTTCTTTCCAAAGCCATCAATCAATACCTGAGTCTCAACTCTTTAAAAAAGAAAAGAAAAAAAGAAAGAAAGAAAAAGGCTTCGGAAGGAAGGAAGGAAGGAAGGAAGGAAGGAAGGAAGGAAGGAAGGAAGGAAAAGGCTTCTCTTGGGCAAGGTATTCCCCCGACCCCGTGCTGTCTTTAATTCTTCTGAGCACTAAGAAGGCACACGGGTGGGGCACGGGCTGTACGATTACCAGCCATAGGAAATGAAATCAGACTTCAGCTACCCTACCAGCTCTGTGACTGCTTCACTAAAAAGAGAGTTCAGTATTTTTCCTCTCAAGAATATGAACCGGCACGCAATTAACCCCCAGAAGTTAGTTCCCCTTCCCACCACGTCCCTCGCAACGACTGGGAAAGACTTGAAGAACTCGGCCGGGCTCAGCCGGCCACCGCGCACGGCCGGGGCGACACCCTCAGAAGCGAGGAGGGAACGAAGGACCAAGGAAATGCGTGGCGGAGAGGAGGCAGCTTTAGGAAAGAACTCGTGGACAACGGAGAGCCGGAGCCCCAGGCGGCCACAGCGGCCACAGGGATGCGCGCGACCCCAGCCCAAGGGAAAACCGGGAAGCCGGAAGCTGCAGCCATTACCTGCGTCCGAGCAGCCGTGGGGCCTGGGCCGCAGAGAGCTCCGGGCAGCCGCCGCCCACGGGAGGCGCCCACGCCTGACCGCAGCCCCAGCCTCGCTGTGCCCAACCTCGCAACGCCATCTTCCCAACCTCTGCCCCACCATGGCCCGACCTTACCAACCCCAGCCCCGGAACCACTTCCGGGGCGAAGGAAGAGGCGCTGCCTAGAGCGCCACCTGGAGGCGGAACCGGTTCCGACCGGCCGCTGCTCCGTTGAGCCCCAGCGTGGAAGCTCCTGGTGAGGGTGGCTGGGAGAAATTGGAGCTTTTGAGTGACACTGTGTGTCAGACACCCTCAGGTTAATCACAAGGCACCGTTTGCTCCCGAGGCTCCGAGGCACCGGTGAAATGACTTGCGCGTATAGAGCTTGTCACTTGTCCTGCATTACCACTTCTTGTTATTCTGATACCCTCATACATAAGAGAGCAGAGCTCATATCTTTAATCCAAACTGAGATTCTAGTCTGTCAGTCAGCTCCATTTCCTGCTGCTGCATCCCCCATGCCTTAGTTGCAGCCATACCCAGCCATTGGTTTTTTGTTTTGTTTTGGTTTGGTTTTTTGAGACAGGGTTTCTCTGTAGCTTTGGAGCCTGTCCTGCAACTAGCTCTTGTAGACCAGGCTAGCCTTGAACTCACAGAGATCCGCCTGCCTCTGCCCCCCGAGTGCTGGGATTAAAGGCGTGCGCCACCACTGCCCGGCCATTGGTCGTTTTTCAAAGGCACTGATACCAGAATTGTTAGGGTCTGATCCTGTACTCTGGCAACCCTAACTAGCGAGGCTTGGCCACTGGTCTTCAATATGATGATTAGACAGTCGAACTGATAGGAAAAAACAGGAAAAGATTTATTCAGTGGGGCCACACTGGGGAGAACAAAGAGGTCCAGTGACTCCCCAAGTTCATCTTCCGGGTCTAACATGAAGATTGATCTTAAATAGAAGGCAAGAGGTATGCAGTAAGGAAATTGTGTTCCCTCACCCCCCTCACCATTGTCTCAACTCCATTCCGCTTGACAAGTTGTAAATCTTCCTGAGGAAACAAGTTCCTCTTCTGACTGCCCCCAGAGCGGCAACCTTTTTTTTTTCCCCTCCCAATATGAGATTTCTGGAGTGGTTCCATTTTCTTAGGGCCCATTATTTCAATGGTCTGATAACCAAAGAGAGAGCCCTAAGTGGCTCTATCTTCACTTCTGCTGGTTCCATCTGTGGGGCCCAGGCTGCAGAGCTGCCATAGCACGCAGCACCGGGGGGGGGGGTGTCCAGAAAAAGCCATAAAAGCCATAAGCCGGCACCACCCGATGATAGGATCACCTGCCAGCACACACCCGTTGCTTTTCATCAGGACACCCCTAGACAAATGTCAGCCAATCAGGGGTCCTGAACCATAGAAATCCCTCACCCCTACCTTTGCAACTATAAAAATCCAACCCCAACTAAGCTCAGGGCTCTCTCATCACACCACTACACTGGACACACAGAGTTTCTGAGTTTGCAAACTTGCATAAGAATAAAGGCTCTTTGCCTTTACTTACAGGACTTGGTCTCCTAGTTGGTTTTGCTGGGAGTTCGTGGTCTGGGCATAACAACATTGAGCCAGGATAGAAAAACCATGAGAAAATTAAGGAGGCGGGGGAAGAGAGAAGAGTTTCCCATACGTGAGTCTGCTTGGTCTCTAGCCAGCTGAGAGTCAAGCATCCAGCACTATTAACATTTGCTGTGAAGATAACTTTCCTTTGTAATCAGGATATTGCAACAATAGCAATGAATCATGTTTAATGTCTAAGCATGGTCTTTTTCCTTTTCTAGCTATAAATATGCAGTTTTCTTGGAATCCTGCAATAAACCCATTAATAGGAAAAGACCTTTCTTAGCTCCCTGCGCAACCTTATGACCATGGTTTACACTGTTAGATTGTAATGTAACAGAAGCACCCCAGGGACTGCTCTGTCATCTCATTTATCTAGAGGGAAAAGGATGATGGGGGTATCCTCAGAAACTCTTTTCTTATTGGTGGTACAGATCTGGGCTGGGTGTTTCTAGGCTTCAAGAAAAAAAATCAAAAGCCTATACAGAATGTAAACCATGAAGAAAAAAAATCCTTATTCAAAGCAGAGCAAGAGAATAAGTCAGAACACACTGCAGAACTTAACATGAGTAAAGATACTTAGGGGACCCCAATCATTGTTTGTAGCTTCTATTTGTGGGGTTCAGAGAAGGAGGAGTTTGGTTGCTAAGGGACACAGCTTATGTGGCTATTTTCATTCACAGATTAAATACACAATTTTATTTTATTGTACATGCTCCCAAAGTCAGTCAGTTGAGGTTAAATGGACTGAGCCAACAGACTAGAACAGGTGTGGGCCAGCCTGCGTGCATACTGTGTATTCCCACCCCTTCTTACTTACTACTCCTTTATTTAATGTCCTGTCGTTTTAGCAGACTAACTCAGACCTGCTCTGTTCTTGCCTCTTCTCTTCCTCCTCCTCTCTCTCTCTCTCTCTCTTCCTCTCTCCCCACCCCATTCTTTCCTTTTTCATTTTCCTTCTCATGGGTTTCCCAGACATCACAGGCTGGCTGACCTGACTTACAGGGTCTGTGTCTCAGCCTCCCGAGAGCCTGGATTATTTTAAGTTATTTGGTTGTATTGCTTTACCTCTCCTTTCTGCCTTAGGCAAAATGGTCTCATCCTCACCCAACTTATCGCTACTGTTACCCTCTATTGACTTTTCCCTCCTCTAATTTTTCTGTACCAACCTGATACTAGTCACTAGATTTACTTTGCTTTTTTTCTTCCCATTCACACACTGCTATCAGTGTTTCCTTTTTTTGTTTGTTTGTTTAGATTATTTTATTGTTTTAATGGGGGCTGGAGAGATGGCTCAGGAGTTAAGGGTACTTGCTGCTTTTCCAGAGGACCTCAGTTCAGTTCCCAGCACTCAAGCCAGATGAATTACAACTGCATGAAACTCCAGCTCCAAATAATCCATACCCTCTTTTGGGCCCTGAATATGCACACACACACACACACACACACACACACACACACACACACACACACACACACACGGATTTAAAAATTAAAAGCATTTTTAAATTTTATTTCAACAATTTCACAAATGTATAAAATGTATCTTGATCATATATACTCCCAGCTCCTCCCTCCCCTCCCCATGATATGGAGAAAGTGGGATATTTGAAAGTAACAGAGGCTTTCCCTCATACCTCAGGTGAGCATAACTTGGAGTCCTAGGGTCTTTGACAAAGCCAATGGCCACAAAAAGCAACCCCTGGATAATGGCTTTTGTTTCACAGTCTCAAAGAATGAAACTTATGGACAATAAGAGGTGAATTTAGGAAGGTGTTTTCTATATGATCATATACAGGAACTTAAAGGAAGAAAGAAGAGCTCCTACCAAGCAAGGTTAGGCCCCAGAAAATGACAGGCCCCCATTTATGTTATGTTAGCCCAGGGGCTTTTCTTAAGATTCTATGGTAGGAGCAAGGAACCATGAGATCCCTGAGCTTCTGGACCAAGTTACTAGTCTCTGAACTATTGGATCTAAACTCTACCACATTTAAGTCCTACATGACATTACAAATAGTTCAACAGAAAGAATATAGCTAATTTAAAGCAGAGATAGATAGAGAGAGAGAGAGAGAAAGTCAAGTATAACAGTAAATGCCTTTAAACTTGGAAGGTAGAGGCAGGCAGATCTCTGTGACTTTGAGGCTAGCCTGGTCTGCATAATAAGACTCCGTCACAAAGCCACCATGAAATAGCAGCAACCACAAAACCTTATGGAAACTCACTATTTTGGGAGCTGATTTTAAAAAGAACTTCAACACAGGTTGTAATGATCTGCTCTGTCCCTTTAAGAGACAGGCCACGCCCACTCCCTCCCCCATCCAAGGAGGCAAGCTGATCTTCAGCTTCCAGCCTGAGTCCCTTCCTTTCCATCTCCCTCTCGAAGAGGCAGCTTCTGTCTCTCCCTTCTCCCCACTTCTCCCCTTCCCCCTTCTCTGTTTCTCTCTCTTTCTCTGTCTCTGCCTCTCTCTGCTCTTCCCCCTTCTCCTCCTCCCTTCATAACCCACTAAATAAATATCCAACTTCACTTTGCATGGTGTGCCTAACCATGTCTCTGTCTCTCGCCTGCTGCTCCCTGCCATGGCCCACTGCAGCCACTTGGGGAACTGCACCATCCCTGCCTGGGACTGCCTGCTCTCAGGACCCGCTACCTGCTATCTGCCACCACTCCAGGACCTGCGGCATGGTCTCATAGCCAGCTGCCAGCCACTCGGGGATCCACAGCATTTTACTTAATCCATTACACAGGTACCCACAAAAGACATGTTATTAAATGAAAATCTCAGTGCCAGGTGTGGTATACTGCTGTGACCCACATGGCGACCATTTGCTGTTCTGACAAAGTTCCAGCATTTTGACATTGCAGACCACAATTCTCCAGCACCTTTTAACTTTCATTTTTAATGGTTCTCACTGTTATAATTTTTAAAACGGAACCAGAGACAGACACCATCATGCGACAGAGCTCATATGAAGGGTTTTTTATTGGGGGAACGAAATGGAAAGGGAGGAAGAGAGGGGGAGCCAGGTCTCTGGAGATAGGAGCAGCAAAGGAGAAGGAAAGAGCAGAAGGGGGTGGGGAAAGAGAGAGACTGGAGGAGGGTGGGGACACCTCTTATGAGGGGCCATAGCATATAGCCGTAGTGTTGTCAGGACCCTGAGCAGGTCAGGTCCTGCCTACAGGGTCAGCCTAGTATAATGCCTGAATGCTAACACTATGTGTTATGCCTTTTCCTTTCAGAAGTTTTGTGTGGACTTTGAAAAACGGCAGCCTCTTTAAAGAAAATAATTATTTGGGGGGAAAAAATCCTCACCCCCTCAGAAGCATATACTGTGATGACTCTACACACAAGAGACCCTACTGTCCCCTCTTGATTACACCAAGAACAAGAATGTCAGAGATGCACTAAACACACCTGACCCCAAGGACAAAAAGCTTCCAATTCAGATCCAGAACCTGAGGCCATTAAGGACAAGAGTTGGGTTAATAAGTATAGAAATCAAAATGGTACTGTATAATGCAAAGGAGTAAGACATCAGGACCTCCCTTTTGGGAGTGTTTGAGGGATTCTAGTAGGACTAAGACACAACGGAACACAGGGAACAGCTCAGTACAAACACTGAATCATGCCCCTTGAGGAATGAAAATTGCTCTTAAATGTAGTAGAGATCTGGTTCCCAGAAGAAGTCTTTTTTCCCAAGGCCAGGCATTTGGATAAGCTTGAGGAAAGTTCCTGCGGGTGAACGTGTGACCCTTCCACTGATGTAAGAGGGCTCCTGGTAGGGTTACTGAGCCTTTGAGAACAAACCACATTTAAATATTTGTTGACCATATTGCTCTTTTTTTTCTGTTTTCCTTTTCTTTTTTTCTTTTTTCTTTTTTGAGACAGGGTTTCCCAGTAGCTATGGAGCCATCATGGAACTTGCTCTTAGACCAGGCAGGCCTCGAACTCACAGAGATTCATCTGCCTCTGCCTCCAGAGTGCTGGGATTAAAGGTGTGTGCCACCACTGCTTTTGTCTCGGAAAAAAACATTACAATGAAGTTAATGGTCACTTTCAGTCCCTGAATCACTGAGTCTGCTTCCAATATTGCCTGTGGCTAAACTACTGAGTTAAAAGGTATAGCCTTTTTTCAATAAACACTGCTGGCAGCCATCCTGAGTCACCCTCGGACAGTACCTTCACCTTCTCTCTCTGCCAACTCCACACATCCTCTTTAGGACCCGAACCCCTGCCAAAGCTGGTCTCTTCAAGCTATTATTCAGAAATCCCTACCCCCACCCCAGAAAAAGACAGTACAGTCTATTACCCATTGTTCTCAGTTTCCCACCGTAACTGTATAGTGAGATTCTATTGCCGCAGCCAGATCTGGTTGAACGACAGGGAAAGCAAGCTGGAAGTGACCTGGAAACTTCCTTCCTGCTGGCTAGCTTTCATGGAGCCAGAAAATGCTGTGCAGGCCACTTTGGGAGAAAAGCCATGACCTACCCATTGGGGCAATCATAATATGAAGTTTATGAAGGAAGCCAATGATTTTCTGATTGGATTTGAAGCCTGCTCCGCTGGAGAAAATTCATGCCCTGTACCGTAAACATGATCAAATGTTCATGGCTGCGAGGTCATAGGCCCTAATGGGAAACTTACTTCTGCCATTTTGCTAAATAAACATATTGTCAAACTTTCCAAATATTAGGTTGATAGCCTCAGATTGGTGCTGTTCTCAACTCGGCCAGGAAGCTTCTCACTGCAGTGGGCAGCAGCTAATGGAGACTCACTGCCAGTCAATGCCCCCAGAGATAGTGACTGCTGAGTGCTGAGCTCTAAACAAGACAGCTGGGTCAGCCACCCTAGGACCAGTGAACACTGCAGGGAACGGGAGTGGCAGAGAATGTCAGAGCCGGAAGATGCAGAAGGGTGCTCATAAATGCTACCTGTTGGACATGTTATAGCTCTGATGGTCATGAACTCACCTCAGCTGTGACTACTGCCACAGATCATATGAACAAGCTCAGCCAACATTCCAGCAAGCAGCACTAATTAGACTCAGTGGGTTACAAAACAAAAACAAAAAAGATGGGTAAGTAAGGGGATGTTCTAAGAGGCTTCTGGGGAGACTGGGAAGGAGGAGTTGCGGATGGATAGTGTTTAGTTGGAGACTCCAGCTTGCCCCTGCATGGTCCTGGAAGCCCTATCTCCCCCTCCAAACCCCAACCACTCAAAGTCTCCAAGGGAAAGTGGCCTAAAAGCCCAGTTCTGCACTCTTGGTGGCTGTTGCAGCTTCCTCCCCTAAAGAAGTTGCCACTCGCCCAAGCACCCACCTAATCACTCAGCTTTTGACTATACTTGGGCACAAATCAGCTTGTGGTGAACTGTTGTTGTATATTTGTACACAATGTGAAAATGTATTGCTGTGATTGGTATAATAAAAGCTGAATGACCAACAGCTAGGCAGAAGGTATAGGTGGGACTTCTGGGCAGAGAGAGAAAGAACTCTGGGAAGAAGAAGGCAGAGTCACCAGCCAGACTTAGAGGAAGCAGCATGAACAGTATGGAGAGATGAGGTAACAAGCCACACAACAGAATGTAATTTAAAATAAATGGGTTAATTTAAGTTATAAGAGCTAGTGGGAGAAGCCTAAGCTAAGGCTGAACTTTCATAAGTTGTAAGTCACCATGTCATTTGGGAGGTGGTGGTACAAAGACTCCTGACAGTAGGCACACCATCACCCCTTACCTATAGTTTATAAAACTTCCCTACCCTGGCCTAGGTACGCATGACTTCTCTGTCCTCCGTCTCTGGGACCCAAGAACCCGACTAGGAGTTGCTTTGTTCAATATACCTGTTGTTATACCTTTTCAATTTGGCTTGATCTGGCTTACTGCATCAGTGGAGAAACTTATGCAGGGGAGGAGGGGCCTATTAGATAGAATGAAAATACACTGTGTGAAACTGTCAATGAATAAATAAAGGATTTTTAAAGAGAAGGAATACCACAGAAAACCCTCACTGAAATATTGGAAATGAAAAATTCAAGAAGTCAAATTACAAAGCTCTGCACAAAGCCCCAGCGATAGACTGTACCAAAAGGAGGGCAGAGTATCCGGGTTTGAAGGCAAGGGAAAGGGTAGTAGTCGTCAGTGACAAATGGATAAGAATGTAAGAACTCAAGATCAGAGATATATGAGATTCTGTAAAGGGGTAAAACCTACAAACTCTGGGCACAGAAGTGGGAGAACTTCATACTAAAACTAATAGAAAACACTTTAAGATTGTAGCAGAAAGCTTTCTGAATCTACAGGAGGTTATGGCCATCCGTGCAGAGGAGGCATTTACGACAGACAGTAAACACTAAACAGTAAAGATTCTCCCCATGTAGCATTTTAGCCAAAACCCTAAATGTACAAAACAGAGGGAGCATATTTAAAACTGCAGAAAAGAAGCATCACATCACACACGAGGGCAGGCCCTTCACAACCACAGGTTTCTCAGCAGGATCTTTACAAGCCAAGAAGGCTCAGAATGATGGCTTTCATTCCCTAAAGAAAACCTGCCATTTCAGACACCACAACCAAAACTGCCTTCGTATCCACCCTCTGCTCTTGCAACCTTACCCCCAATAAAATAAAATAAAATAAAATTTAAGAGAAAAAAGAAAAAGAGAAGGCAAAAATCAATCTCATCACGGAAGCTGGAGTGTGACACAGTGAGACACATAGTAAACCCTTTGGTTCATCTATCTTTACTTGCAAGTGTCCATTGCCATGAGTCATTGGTCTGGTTCGAGGCCTCTGGTTTAGTCCACACTAACGATGCTGGGCCCTCACTGGAACTCTTCTTGGCTATCCTGCTGTTGCCTTGTGTACAACTGAATATTAAGGGTTGAATTTCCCAATCAAAAGACACTTTCAGATTGTGAAACCAAACCAGGATCCATCCATTTGTTGCCTCCAGGAAATGTACTTCACCATCAAAGATAGACACAACCTTCAGGTGGAAAGATGGGAAGAGTCCAGTAAATGGTTGTAGGAGACAAGTATCACCTTCCCCAAGAGCTGAAAAACAGACTTCAAAATTAGTCAGAAGAGATAAGAAGTTAACCATGCTGTTGAAGTGAGCAGTTCTTCAAGAAGACATTACAATTTTATTAATTTGTTGTTCTTATTTTGTAGTCAGGGTCTCACTATGTGCCCCTGGCTGGCCTGATACTAACTGTATAAACCAAGCTAGCCTCCTTACAGAGATCTGCCTGCCTCTGCCTCCCAAGTGCCAGAAGTAAAGGCAGTTCACAGGCTTCCCTCATCCTAAACACCCATTTGTTCTCTATGTAACAGTAAGGTTTTCCCCCATCCCACTATTTTCAATTCTTTTGCAAACAGTCCTGGCCATGTCCAGTCTCACAATGAACCCCACCACCACCACCACGGCGTGATTTTTTTTTTTTTTTACTGCTCTGTTGCTTACAATGTAAAGTTGAGATCTGGTTAACCATGTGCTCAGATGGACTCTGGAAAGTAGGCACAGGTGACCTCATACAGATGCTAGAGGCTTGGTTCTGACAACAGCACCTTACAACAGGGGCATTCTTTTATATTTTATTTATTGCAGTGCTAAGGATAGAAACGAGAATCTAGCACATGCCAGACAAGTATTCTACCACTGAGCTACACCCCGACCCTCACATCTTTTAAAGAATGTGAAAAGAGAGGTAAAATACTGCCCCCTCAATACTGCCCTCTGGATGGAACGTTGTGGCACACACCTTTAATTCCAACACTTGGCAGGCAGAGGTAAGCAGATCTCTGAGTTTGAGGCCAGCCGGGTCTCTGGAGAGTTCCAGGACAGCCAGGGCTACACAGGGAAACCCTGTCTAGAAAAACCAAAAAGGGAGCTGCCCTTAATCCCTGCCTGGCAGGGGCAGCCACTCTCCTGGATCCCTCAAAAAATCTCTTTCTCAAAAAAAAGAAAGAGAGAAAAAAGAAAAAGAAAGAAAAAAAAAGAAAAGGAAAGAAAAAAAAAGAAAGAAAAAAAAGAAAAACCAAATAGAAAAATAAAAAGATATATGCCCTCTGGTCAGAAGGGGTCAGAAAAGAACAGAAAACAGTGTGCTCCTCCCACACCCCCATTTCCATCATCCTGAAAATTCCCTCATTTAAAAATTATTTTATGTTTATTTATTTTATGTATAAGTTTGCCTGCATGCATGTCTGTGCACCATGTGCATGCTTGGTGCTGGAGGTCAGAAAAGGATATCAAAATCCCTGGAACTGGAGTTACAGGTGCTTGTGAGCCACCATGTGAGTGCTGGGAATCGAGCCTGGGTCCCCTGGGAAGATCAGTTGATATGAGGAGTCTATCAGAGAAGACCACTCAGACATAGTTTATAGACAATTGAAAGTCTTTATTCCAGCTGGCTGGGACTACACTCAGATATTCAGGGACGCAGGTGTAGCCCTGAGTGTCCAGAGCACCGGTTGTTGAAAGCAAAAACCTCATCGGGGGAATCTGCAGAAGCAAGTAGTTTGACAGAGGCTAAGATAAGCAGTTAGCTGTAAGGGGTTCTGCATAAGCACAAAGTTTATCAAAACAAAAATGAGTTAACTCGGGCATCTTGACCTTGGGTTCTCAGAATAGAGTTTGATAATTTTCCAGGGCATTCTCTATCAAGGAGATCAAATTCAAGCTAAACCTGAAATGGTCTCAGCAAAATTACAAGATGGAGGAACCTCAGTACTGTCTTTCTCTATCACACAGAACTCTTAACCACTAATTTATCTCTCTAGCCTCCACTCATGTATTATTTAATAGCCAACCCTACTCCTAAACCTTGGTAACCACTTATCTTTTTTGAAATTGCTTATCTGTTTTACTTTTTTTAAAAAGTAGCATAGAAATGAAATCAAACAATGCACATTTATCCAAATATATTTTTAGTGTCATTCAATAAAAATGCTAAGGACTGGGATGGCCAGCATTGTGGTACAATGCTTTTTTTTTTCTCAAAGAACAGTCAAATTCTTTTCCACCACGATTTTGCCATTTGACAGTTCACCAGCAGTATGTGAGCTCTGTAGCAGTCGCCAGCAGTGTGACATTTGTAGCAGTCACCAGCACTGTGTGATCACTGCAGCAGTCGCCAGCAGTGTGGACGCTGCAGTCGTCACCAGCAGCGCTCTTAGTTTTTTGCATTCTAGTTCCTAGGATTGTCAGAGTTTTATTTTTAGCAATTCTAGCAGGTGTGTAGTTGTTTCTCATTTTTATTTTAATCCATTTAATGCAAGTAATTCTCTTTTTAATAAGATTTATTTGGAGACACAATATTTCAAAGCACTGGGGTTGTTTCAAGGAAAGTAGATCCAGAGTCCTTGATGGACAATTTGATGGGAACAGTTATCTAGACAACATATGTAGGTACTTCTTTCCTCTAGTCCAAAGAGAGCAGGAAGAGGATAAAAAAAAAACAATGTGTGTCCCTCCCACACACACCCAGCCCCATCACACCTCCACCAGTTACCACTCCCCAGAATTTTCCGGCACTACTATTTATAGTATTGTGGGAGAGCCTTTCCCTTTGAATCTACTTGGCTATTACATTGTGCCACTTGATTTCCTCCAAATGATCTATGTGAACTGATTCAGTGTCAAGCCTTACCAAATGCTACAAAATCCTCCTCTGCCAAAACATAATTATCTTACTCTAAGAACTGAACCACCCACTCCCAGTTAGTTACTGGTGCTGGATCCCTGCTAAGTCCATTTTCTGGGATTACCATCAGATCAGAGCTTGTGTGAGACCTGTGGGCAGCTGAGCTAGGTGAAAACCCACTTCTTCCTGTTGTCTGATTTTGCAGGGCTGAGAGCGTTGTTGGGGGCTGGAGTGGCAGGTCTGCTTACCCCTAGTGACTACGGGCCCTCCTCCCTAGGGAGGCTGCTCAGGCGAAGCACTGCACAAATCTTCTGGGGCTGAGGCTGTAGTGTCCCCCCAAAGACATATTCCAGTCTGAGGCCCTGGCTCCCTTCTGGTAGCTGAAACTGGAAGGTCCTGAGGAGGGTGGCAAACATCAGGAAGAGCTCCATTCGAGCAAGCTGCTCTCCAGGACACACCCGATGCCCTGGAAGCAGAGGGAAAGGTCAGAGGGCAGCAGGGGACTGTTTCTGTCCCAATTATGTTCCCACCTACCACTCCAAGACCCAGCACTGTGCTTAATACCTGCAGAGAAGGGCAGGAAGGCCTCGTTGGTCACAAAGTTCCCATCCTTGTCGAGGAAGTGGCCAGGATTGAATTGCTGAGGGGTCTCCCAGCACTTGGGGTCATACAGCACAGAGGCCAAATTAGGCAAGATGATGGTACCCTGCAGAGAAGAACTGGTGTAGCTCGTGGAGGCTCAGACTGACCACTGCCCAGCTTTGGCCTGGGGCTAAAGTAACTCCAGTGTATGGGGAGGGGTGGCCAGGGTGCTGAGGACCCAGGTAGATCTAGCAGGCAGACCCTCAGTGGCCCTCCCTCCAGGCACACAGCCAATACAGAGCTGAGTCTCATTCCTCTGGATTCATGGCAGCCCACAATGGGGGAAGGGAAGAGTGGAGAGAATGGAAAGGTAGAGGGAGAGGGGGAGAAAGATCAAGGGTTGGAAAGAGAAAATGAAGAGCCAGAGATGGAAATGTGACTGGGGAGACCATGAATATGTCCTCACCTTGACATTCGCCATAGCCCCTACTTCTAAGCCTTACCTACCCTGCAGCCCTAACCCCAGTGCCCCACTCTGTCTCACGAGTGAAATGAATGTGTGACTGAAAAGAGAATCACACTAAGCAAGTGGGAGCAGAAAGGGTCAAAGGACTCAGCCCCAGGAACCTCCAGTCCTTTCCAGGCGGGCCCTGGGCTAAAGAGAAACACCATTAGCAGCTAGGGACATAGCTCAGTGGTCCAGCGCTTGCCTAGCACAAGGACCTGAGTTTAACCCTGTAGTCCTGGCACAGGAAGGAAGGAGGGTGGGAGGAGTGAGAAGGGAGGGAATGAAAAGGTCCAAGCAAAGAAGAATGAGGGTTAGTTATGGCCCTAAGTCTTTGGATACTCAGCTTCAGGATTCGGGTGAAGGCTTCCTACCCTATGAGTTCTTTATCAATTCCATAGAACTAGGCCAAATATCCCATGGGCACTAAGAGACTGACATCAGGATTCTTGGTTTTGACAAAGAGAGCTTTAAGTTTAAAACCAAAGCAAAACAAAAACTTCTGAAGAATTTAAACTCTGCATCCCAAGCAAAAACTGGTGCAGAACACAGAAGGGGAGCGATGCAAAGACTTCCAGTAGATGTGCGCTATTGCTGAGATTGCTGCACTACCTGGGCTGAGGGCACAGGCCAGGCTCAAGCCATCTGGACCAATAGGACACCCAGTTCTGGTTACCCTGTGGCTTTACATGTTGGGGAGGCGCGTGCTTCCACCAGTACCGGAGTGAGCTGCACATTCCCCTATTACAGTGCTGGGAATGTCCCCGGGTCTCTGCCTGAAATTAAATAGCCAGATGCATCATGACCCCCGCTCCCTCCCCTGTGGTGCTGGGAAATAAACCTAAGGTTTCATTCACATGTACTCTACCTCCAAGCCACACTTCATTCAGCCAAGTCATCAGTCCTTGTCCTTTTTGATTGTGAGCCTAAGCCTTTAACAGCTGAGTCATCTCTCTAGCCCAGCCCAACCGTTCTTAAGAACCACCTTCGGGTGAAGGAGACATTTGCAGAGAGGCTGCGGTCTCTCATATATCCCATGCCAAATTGCATCTGGTGCCATGCAAAGCACAGACTGATCTTGGTTGGTGGAGCTGGGTCAGAACACCCCATATCCACACATAAAAGACCAGCATGCCTTTCCCCCAGTTACAGACCCATCTGCCTCCTGAGGACTATTCTAGCCTGTCCTCAGTAAATGGCAGTTTGAAGTTTACCATCACGCAGACTGTCTGAGCAGAGACAACTCAAAGGCCCATTGTGGTGGACCCGTCGCTGTTACCCCAGTTATTGAATCAGTGTGTTGATAGTGTTAACAGTCAACTCACCAAAATCTAGAATCGCCTGGTAGCTGGGCCTCGAGCTTGGCTGTAAGGGATTATTCTGGTTATGCTAACTGAGGTGGCTAGATCTACTCACAGTGGGTACGGTAGCACCATTTCCTAGGCAAGGGGCCCAGGCCTGTGTAAGGGTAGAAAAAGCAGCCTGGGCACGAACTTGCATTGGTTCATTCCTCTCTGCTCCTGACTGGGTAGAATATACCAGCTCTCTCAGGTTCCCGATGCCTTGACTTTCCCTCAGTGATGACCAGGGTCCTCTGCAAGATCAAGTGCCATTAAACACAGCCATCACTCCAGTCCCTAGTTTTGGTTTTTGAGACAGGATCTCATGTAGTCTAGCCTGGCCTTGACTATGTAGCTGAAAATGACCTTGAACTCCTGATGTCCCTGCCTCTGTTTCCTGAGTTCCAGGTATGTACTACTAACTTTTATTTGTTGGTTTATTTGATATGATTGGTTATTAAACCTAGGGCCCTGCACATGGTAGAACTACATAAAATACGTGTGGACAACAGGCGCTGGAAAGAAAAATGCCCCTGAACCACAGGAAACTTCAAGATTATCAATGACAGCATCCTACCATAGTTATATCTCAAATGCCACCAGTGACCCAGTGACTGCCAGTTGTCAGGTTGACAGAAGCTATAGCAAGTGGCTGTGCTGGGCAGGTGTGCTTTCTGCAGGTGCTGGGTCTGGCATAGGCCCATTGCAGACTACTTACCTTGGGCACGTAGTAGCCATGTATCCAGGTGGAAGTCACACACTGACGCACAGCACCCACAGCCACAACGCTGCTAAGTCGCTGCACCTCGTGGAGGACAGCACGGGTGTAGGGCAGTCGCTCTCGATCCTCATAGCAGATGGCCTGTGAAGCGCCCAGCACCTCGTCCAGCTCCTGCTGCACTCTCTCTGTGGATGGCTCAGTGAGGGTCTTGGGAAGACGCCTGAGGCCCAGCCTCCCTCCCTGTCCCACTGCACACCTTGATGCGGTCTTCCACCCAGAGAGAGCTGCTAAAGTCCACAGCCCTAGGTCATACCCCCACCCCACCACCAGCTTTTCTGAGAGGTCCCGGATGGAAGTCCCACAGCCTAGGAACCGTTGTCTTCATTTGACATGTGATGAAACCAAGGCTCCACAGGGCAGGTACGTTTGCCCTCATAGCTGATTATAGCTTGGTTTGTTCCTCGGAGAACGGCTACGTTCGTTCCTCACCACTGTAATCTCAACGTTAACCCAGAGCCTGGAGCTTAGTGGGCGCTGAATCATTACTGAATGAGTGGAGCAACGCTTCCCCAGTTACGACAGTTCTGAGAGATAGAATGAGCTCCCATGGTCATGTAGCAAGTCACAGGCTGGCGACTGAAATCCCTCACGTCTGACTCAAAGCTGTCAATGATCCCTGTGCCACAGGGATGAGAACAGGACCCTCCCCCATGACCACAGAACAGAGTGATGGAGGCATGGTTCCTGAAGCCAAAAGCCCCCGTGGGGACTAACAGACTAGGGAAGTTAGGCGGGACATAACTGAGGGTAGCCTACCCTGGACGGCTCTGTGATGGACCAGGTATATGAGTGCCCAGTGCAGTGTGGTGGCCGTGGTGTCGGTGCCGCCCAGAAACAGGTCAATCACCACTTGGATCAGGTTCTCCTCGTTGAACGTGGAGACGGGGTCGTCCATGGTCTGATGGGGTTGGAGAAGGAGCAGCCCCGGTGTCTTTCTAAGGTCTGACGCGTCCCAATACTTATACGACCAGAGCTTCTTGAGGGTGGGACCCCTTGGACGGCCTGAGTCCTGGGACTAGATTGGCTTCAGTAGAGGACTGCGGTGGAGTTCTGCCCCCTCCAGCTACACCCTCTACTTCACGGCATCTCATCTGTAGAGAAGCCAGCTCTGGTCTAGAAAGAAAGCTCTGGCCTTTCTTAACCCAAGTTTCAAAGTCCCCAAAAGTTTGCATGAGTCAGACATGAGAAACAGAGCTCATGGCTGAGAAAGGAGGGACAAACCAGGAGCCCAGCCCATCAGTCCCTGTGCTCCAGGCTAACCTTAGTGATCTGTGACAGGTAGCAGCTGAGGAAGTCCTTGGGGGCCTCAGGGGCCCTGAGCTTGTGCCTGATGATTTCATGGTGGATGAAGCCCCTCACAGCCTCACGGTACTGAAATATCTTCTGGTGGGGCCCCGAGAGGTAGCAGAGGGCCCAGGGAAACATGTCGTATAGCTACAGAGAGAACGGTCCACTCAGGGCCTACTCAGGCACCAGTCCCGTGTCAGGACAGCTGAGCACTGTACTGGCAACTTCAAAATGGGCTAGGCTTCTGACTTAAAAGCTCAGGGCTGCCTTTTATGTGGAGACCCCCAAATTGTCTAGACAGAAATGACAGCCTGAGGAACCCAGAGTCAGACCCTGCCACTCCTCCTGCCTACAACAACCCTCCCAGCCAGACCCTGGCTGAGGCTCCTGCTTGACTTGGATCCAGACATTCCCATGGCCTGCATACCAGCCTCCCCCAAAGCCAATTACCCGGCGCCAAATAGTGCTGGCAAAAGCAAGGCCAAGGTTGATGGCTTGAATTAGTTCCAGGAAGATGGGCTCCTCCGAGAGGAAGTGATGGCCAAACACCAGGGCCCCAATGACTCTAGTTGTAGCTCGGACAATAGGGACCTGAGGGTCAAAGGGTCTACCTGTGAGGAGAGGGACAGGGCTCAGTGTGAAGAGGCACAGAGGGCTCCGCCTCAGCATTCATCCAGCCTCAAACTCTTCCATTTCTTTACTTAATTCATTCTCATTCCTCATTCAAGTGCCTGTCAGGTGCTCCCCAATACCTTCTGTGGGCCATGGTCTATGAAAGACACTGTGAGAGGCTGATTAGACACTTAATAAAGGGCAGGCCTGTCACTGCTGGGAAGAAGGTGGGATGGGAAATAGCTGTGCCTAGGATTCAGGGACAATCCCCCCCCCCCCAAGACAGGGTTTCTCTGTGCGGCCCTGGCTGTCTTGGAACTCACTCTGTAGACCAGGCTGGCCTCAAACTCAAGAGATCCACCTGCCTCTGCCTCCCAGGTGCTGGGATGAAAGGCATACGTCACCACCCAGATTTCAGGGAGAATTTAAGTCTTTTGAGGCCTGACAGGGTGAGTATTGGTTCCGCACAGGGAAGGAAGGGTTGTGGCTTATGAAAGTCCGGAAGGAAAATCAACCTGTGGACAAGACTGCCAGGATGAACAGCCCTAGGTGTTGATGGAGAACACATCTGCTTTTCCACTTACTTAGGCATTCTTCGAGACAGGGTTTCTCTGTAACAGCCCTGGCTGTCCTGAAACTCAGTTTTTAGACTAGGCTGACCTTGAATTCATAGAGATCCACCTGATTCTGCCTCCTGAGCGCTGGGATTAAAGGTGAGTGCCACCACTGTTAGGCTTACTTAAGTATTCTTAGGTCTGTGTCCATTCACCTTGGGGAAACGTAGAGTCAAATCCACTAGTAATGTTCTTAGGCTTCAGGGATACAACATACACATACACCACACACATGCACACACACACACACACACACACACACACACACATACACCGCACACACCACACACACACACACACACACCACACACACACGCACACACATGCACACACATACGCACACGCACACACACACACACACACACACACGCTTCTGCAAGGGTGTGCATGAGTGTGGGGGCGCACAGGGATAGGCCCACTTCCTCATACCCTGCTCCTGATCGAACACCTTAGCCAGTTCTGCTGCCTCACGCTGCAGCTGCAACTCCAGCACCTGCTTGCCAAGGCCCAGCTCTCGAAGAGTCTTCAGACAAAAGTGCCTCTGTTGCCGCCACACCCGCCCATTGCTGCAGATAACTCCTGGGTCCAGGGAGGGAGAGAGAACAGTCACCAGCCCCACTCCCAACCCTCAGGCAACTCCACCAGGCCTTGAGAGCAGACCCTCAAATAACCTTCTCAAGCTGCACGAGGCTGCTGCTCTGACCAAGAGAAGAGGGGCATTGTGGGGTGGTGGCCAGTGAGTCTAGGGCTCTGAGGGTGGGCTCCCCAGCTCCCCAGTCTGTTCTGCCCAAGTCCCCACAGAAGTGAAGGAGGAAATAAAGGAGGAAAGAGGCCAAGAGGCCTAAGGGGAGGACAGGAGGGACAAGGCCCTTTCTGAGATGGCACAGTCATGGGCTCTCTCGGGTATTCTGGACGGCATATTCTCCAACACCCAGGGAAGTGAGAACAGTTTCCTAACTATGATGAGCAAGCACAATGTGGGTCAGAGCTGACGTGCTCAAGGCCATGACGCCACGGAGAGGTTAAGCTGGGCTCGGACGCAGGTCTTTTTAACATCGCCCCTCACACGGAGGGTTTGAGTATATCTCCCTGGTAACAGCCCTGTCTGTTCACAGTTCTCAACAGTCCTTGCCCTCTTGAATGCAGTGATGTACAGCTTCAGTCATGCGCCCTTCCTTCAGAGCCTGCCCCTCTCTCCCTCCCAGGAAAAGCAGACTCACCTTTTTCTCCAAAAAGGTCTCGGAAGAATGGGGTGAGAGGCCTCCCCGAGAACTGTTCTGAGTTGGAGACCAGTGCTTCCTTCACCGCCTGGAAGCCACTCAGCACCACAACGGGTGTGGAGCCCAACCACACGGTGAACACGCTGCCATGTGTCTGAGCCAGCTGTGGAGAAACCAGGCAGCACAGGACTGTATGTGAAGCCCCCTGGCCTCATTTGCTGGGATCGCCCTCTTGGCAGGAATCCCTGCCTTCCTGCACCCAACACTCAACTTCCAGGATACCTCCTCAGAGCACTTACCAGCTCCTCAGGAAGCAGCCCAGGGTGACTGACTCCCTGGAGTCGGGGGTCAGCACTCACACCCCATCAGTCCTGGGAACAGGTGTGTTCTAGTATTGTACATGCCGTAAATGGCCAGAGTTTCTTTTTCTTTTTTTATTTTTTCACATATTTATTCAAATTCATGTTCCCACTCTCCAGAAGGGAGTCTTTTGCTTGAAGTCCGGGTTCCCCACCCCATCCCCTTTTATCTTCCTTTACACCCCATTCCCTTTTACACATTGCCAAAAAATTGTACTCAGTACACAAAACAATTCTGTAGGAGTCGCAACATAATTACTTGATTACCAAATGAATGAATTTATCTTCTCCTGACAATTCCACTCTCCTAGTACCATGAAATCACACTTGCAATTATAAATTCATGTGTGTGCCTATCTCGTCTCCCAGAAGGGTATGTAAAGACAAGATATTTTTGTTTGATCATAAAATACACTCACTATCTGCATGATACCTAACAGAAAGATCTTAAGTAGTTGCACTTTTTATTTATTTAGTGGGTGTTTATGTGTCTGTGTGAATAGCCAGAGTTTCCTGGATAGGCTTCTCCTGTGCCTGAGCTCCCCATTCTCCCAGCCCACTTCCTGCACGGTCTTTATTTTTACGAGCTCAGTATGCCCCTGCATTTGGCAGGTGAGGACACAGAGATTCAAGGCTTCAGCACTAACAGTGACAAGACCAGGATCTCCTCATTCTCACATTTGGTCCTAATTCTTGCTTCTACCTCCAGTGTCCCCAGGCTGAGAAGACAAAGGTCTCCTGTCTATCCCTTTAGGGCCTCACGCTTGAGGTCCTGCTCCATACCTGGAAGAGCGTCTCTGGATGCAACTGAAAGTTTAGCTGCCATAAATTCCCCAGGAGGGGGAGAGGGAAGGGGCCAGGAGGAAGGTGGCTCCTTTTCCAGCAGAAGGTGGCAAGCTTCAGGACCAGGAAGGAACCAGCCAGGAAAGCTAAGCCACTGAACAGGGAGAACATGTCTGTAGTCCTACGCCTCCTCCTCTTTCCTTTGCTCCCCAGTCACGAATCAGGCCACCTTACTGCTGTCTCCTCTGGCTTTTATGCTCTCAGGCTGCTTGGTAATGGGAGGCAAACCAGCAGAGTCAATCCACTCAGTCACACTACCCACACAGGAGCCATGTCACTTGGCAGGGCCACAGGGCTCCAATAGGGGACAAGTTGCAACCAGCCCTGCTGCTGTCCCCTATAGCTCCATCTTGGGGAGGCTCCACTCTGCCTCTGGCCAAACGGTCTGTATAGCTCCATCTTGGGGAGGCTCCACTCTGCCTCTGGCCAAACGGTCTGTTAACAGATTATGTTAGCCAGAAGGACAGAAGCAGTAACTATGAATGGCAGCATCTCCTCTGGGGGCAAACTGCTCCATCAGGATGTAAGTAAAGCTGGGCTTTTGTGCCTGCTCTTCACCCAGGTGCACAGAGGTTCTGAATCTCTCTCCCCTGCCTGTCTCTACCTGCTCTGCCCTCTGCTCAGCATGGGTTCTTCACTGTCCAGGATCTCATATGTCAAAAGTTCCGGAGCCTTTTGTTTATTTTTTGACTGTGCTGGGAGTAGACTTCTGGGGTCCCCTTGCCTAAGTTTTTCACGTGGGATGGAGATGTCCGCTCGCGTTAGCTAAGTCCCCCTCAGAACTGTCACACCAGAGCCCAGCAACAGAACAGTGCCACCCTCCAATTGGGAAAACAGAGGATCTGTTAGTCCAGAGACTATTGGCAGTGGCGCATGGACAGGGCAGGGCATCCACAGATAAAAGGTTAGCCACAGTCCCAGAAGATGGAAGAGTTCTGGGGATGAGCAGTGGCGGTGGCTGCACAATGATACAAATGCACTCACTGCCACTGAATCCCACTCCCTGCATGCAGCTCTCCATGGCAGATATCTCATGGCTTGGGTATCTCAGCATCCTCTCATCCTAAATGTTATGGTAAGCCTAGTGTTTTGCTATATTTCTATTGTTACTGTTACATTTTTCTTGAGAATGTCATAAATACATACTTTTTTTAAAAAAAAAACACACCTATCCCTATTCTCACCTTCCAACTCCTCCTGGTATCCCCAAACCACTTCATGTCCTTTTAAAGATGATGTTTTGATTAACCTCATCCAACTAGTGATGCTCTTATGTGTGTGGGCGTGGGACAGACTCTGGAGCATGTCAGTGATCACACCCCCGATGAAATGATTCCCCTTCCCAGCAGCCATCAGCTGCCACTGATGGAACAGCTTGACTGTGCTCAGGAAACCACAGCAGCGGTGAGTTCACGATCGCAGCAGCCTTCCTTGCATGTCTAGAAGACAACGGTTTACAGCACTCTGGCTCCTGAAACGTTTCCACCCTCTCTTCTATGATGTTCCCTGGGCCTTTCTGGGTAAGGGCCTGGTACAGATGTCACATTTAGGGCTGGGCACTCACCAGTCACTTATTTTTGGCACTCTGGCCAGCTGCTGCCCATGCAGGGGGGGGGAGGGGGTTGGGAGGAGGAGCTTTGATTAATGTCTTTTTGTTTTGTTTGAGAAGGAATCTCAGGTAACACAGGCTGCCCTCAGATTTGTTACACAGTGGAAGATAACCCTATTTCCACCACACAAGTGCTGGAATTACAAGTGTGTGTGCCACTCTGTCTAGCTTGTGCTACCCCCCCCCCAAGACAGTGTATGTAGTCTAGACTGGTCTCAAACTCTAAATAGTTGAAACCGGCCTTGAACTCCTGATCTGTTTGCTTCTACCTCCCAAGTGCTGGGATTACAAGCAGGGCTACCACGGCAGGCTTTGTACTACAGTTTTCAAAAGGTCAGGAGGCCAAAGTGGAAGGGAGTTGGAGTCCTTTAGATGGGTAGACTTGTAGACAAACCCAATCAGCTTCACGTGCCCAGGACTTCTCTGGCATCTCCACTTCTGGGGGTTCTGGCCCCAGGTTCTTGACTGGATGTCAAACAGTGCTCAACTTGCTGGTCTACTGGGAGCTGAGCTGAGGCAGTGAGGGGTGGAAACACTATACAAACAGTTAACACTGTGATTCACGGGCTGAGCTGCCTTCCCACTAACAAGTCCTGCTTTCCTTCCTGGAAATGTTTCTCAAAAGATTACAGGTCTTCAGCAGATGAACTGGCACACTTGGGAGGCTGAGGCAGGATTGTGAACTGGAGACTACCATGAGCTACATACTGAACCCCCTTTCTAAAAACAAAACAAGGAAGAGACTTCTGGAAGAAAGTGGAACACTCATCAATGTTTAGCACCACTTCCCCACACTGTATGTCTCCCACAGTACCCCTGGCCTCATTCAGGGCTGATCTCGTGGCTCTGGCAACCTTGCTTGGCCACCCCCTGGTTTTTACAAGGAGGCCAGCTCAAGGGATGGATAGCATCAAGTTTCCCTTTCTTTGGATTTCTTTGTCAGAAGTTGCTTGGATTTTTACTGTGGAAGGACTTGGTAGTTCATGGTAGTCCCTGTCCCTCACTGTACTGTTCTCCACGACAATCCTTTCATGTAACAACCTCCCCCTGTCCCTACTGCAATGAGAACTCCTTGAGCCCAAGACCTGTTCTCGATCTTGTCATGGCCTAGTACATAGTGCCAGCATTCAACTGAACCTTTCGCTGGCAGTCTGGGGGTGCCATGGGGGAAGTCCTGAAGGACATCAGAGTTTCGTCAGAAGCTTTGGTATAATGAAGGTGTTCATGCATCAGCTGAGGGGATGACTGGGCTCCAAGGACAGAAGTGACATATGAAGATGGCTCTGTCATATGCCTGCATGTTCTACCTAGGTACCCTCTATCCAGTTGTATGGAACAGGTATGTTCCTCAGCGCCTTCTCAAATCAGATACAACATTTAAAGGCTTCTCTTTAAGGTAGTAAACCTATCACCCTAATGGGAAACATGTCCGCCCAACCCTCCCTAGTGTTGACCTGTGGCAGGCTTCCTCCCTCCCTTGCCCAAGGGTTACAGTGTTCTGGCTGGGAAACATGGCAACCCAACCCTCCCTAATGTGTTGACCTGTGGCAGGCTTTCTCCCTCCCTTGCCCAAGGGTTACAGGGTTCTGGCTGGTGGGAAACATGGCAACCCAACCCTCCCTAATGTGTTGACTTGTGGCAGGCTTCCTCCCTCCCTTGCCCAAGGGTTACAGTGTTCTGGCTGGTGGGAAACATGGCGACCCAACCCTCCCTAGTGTATTGACCTGTGGCAGGCTTCCTCCCTCCCTTGCCCAAGGGTTACAGTGTTCTGGCTGCTGGCTACTCAGTCTCTGAGACATACCCAGTACACTGGGCCACCATATTTCAGAGACGGCAGGCAATGGAGACGTGGAGGCCCCCAGAAACAAAAGTTTTTATTACTCATCTTCAGTGACTAAGCAGTGGCCACAAGGTTCTCTTTTAAAGGGCTCTCTATGTAGCATGTGGCTCGCATAGGTATAGATGCCAGCAAGTTGTACCAGGCCCTTGGTGGACTCTTAGCTATCACAGCTACCCACGCCATGGGACTATTTTCTTTTTAGAATTCTGCAACGAGAATGGACAATACTCAGATTGCCTCCCATGCCGTTCCTCTAAAACCTTGTAATAAGCCGGGTGGTGGTGGCACACGCCTTTAATCCCAGCACTCAGGAGGCAGAGGCAGGTGGATCTCTGTGAGTTCGAGACCAGCCTGGTCTACAAGAGCTAGTTCCAGGATAGGCTCCAAAGCTACAGAGAAACCCTGTCTCGAAAAAATAAAAAAATAAAATCTTGTAATAAACCAAGATGCCCTTTCTGAGCCACCACACATACTTCTAAGCTACTTCTACCTGGAGGATTGGGAAGGATGTTGTACTTCTATTTAAACTCTGCGAGGTGAAGTCACTTGCACAAAGTAGGAATTTTGTAATTCAAACCCAGGTCTTCTGTCTCCAGTTCAGTGTTCTCTCTTCATGGCTGCTTCCAGCTGGGGCAGAGGAGGCCCGGAACCAGCACTAGTAAATGGAACTCCTAACGGTGAAGAGAAGATGTAGAGGAGCCCAGAGCCTGCCGTGCTTGTGGGGTTCTAATTCAGCCACAGAAGATCAGACTCTCCCAGGCTGCCACCATTAGATAATCACCCCTGTGAGTAGCTGCATCTGGAATCTCTCTCCCAGTGCTCGAAGGTACAGCGCCCTGGGGATGACCACTCCTTCCTCTCTGCCTACAGACTTAGTCAACCAAGACCTGTTTCCATGGCACTAGATAAGAGTAGATATGGAAGATTACAGCCTCAACCATGGATGGCAGCGGAGTCTCTCTCACTGTAGAGGTCCCCAATCCATGTCCCCACCAAGCAGGAAGAGGATCAATAGAGGTGCCACAAAGGCAGAGAGGTAGACAGAGATCCCTAAACTGATCCTCACCCACACAAAGAGGAGTTATTTCCTGTTTGAGTTTCATTTGTATAACATGCCCCAGTGCTTCTTATGAGTTCCAAGAACAAATACAAGGGGACTGACTCCTCTTATTGTGAAGTCTCCAGAGGAGAGAAGCCATTTCTGGAGAAGGTTTGGAGACCTGAGGAGTCCTAACTGAAGAAAGGACAAACTCAGACCATATTTGGTTTGTGAACTTTATTGACAGCGCTCTCTTTCCCTCTCGCACACACTCATCAGCACGACAACACCGACACTGAGTGTCCAGTTGTGTAGTTTGGGGACATGCCGTGAAGCCTGCCAGCCTGCCCTGACTCAGTGGTGAGAATCTTCAGGGTGTCTCACTGGAATGCCAAACTCACTCTGGAGAAAAGGGAGCCAGAACAACAAAAAACTTCTCTATCATGCTATGCCCCAAGGTGTATGAGCTCAGGGCTCAAAATAAAATTTCCTCCCCAACCACAGTCAGTCCTACCCACAGTGCTTCTGTTGTTGGAGAATTCTGGGGCTTGGGGGCCAGAGAGATGGCTCAGCAGTTACAAGTACTTACCCAGAGGATCTGAGTTCAAATCCCAGCACCCATATTAGGCAGCTCACAACTGCCCCAACTCTGGCTTCAGGGTATCTGAAACCCTCCTCTGGTCTAGAATCAGATTCTGAAAATGGACTGAACTACCACGTGCTAGACGCAGGATCAACGGAGCCTATGGCAAGTACAGGACAAAGCAATGATGACTTCCTGTTTGGACAGCATAGTTCAGGAGTGTGGTCTCGGGGTAGGATGTGAATGTAGGAATGGGCGATAGTGTATATCTTCCCAAGGTATCGTTGCTTCTCTCTCTCTCAAGACAGAGTTTCTCTGTATAGCCCTGGCTGTCTTGGAACTCGCTCTATAGACTAGGCTGGCCTCAAACTCAGATTCACCTGCCTCTGCCTCCCGAGTGCTGGGATTAAAGGAGTGTGCCCCACCGCCTGGCAAACATTACTTTACCTAGCTAAATACAAATGCCAGTGTAAATGGTACATGGCTGGCCAAGCCCTGAATTCTCCACTCATGTGGGGAGGGATAGCCACAGAAGTATTTTTGTCTCCACTGTCAAACAGTTGCCTGGCACTTATTAGATGTTCAATAATTTTTTCAGTAAATATTTTTCAGGGGGGACATAGTAGGGGCTCTAAGTACTGGGAAACTCGGAGAGAAGAAAGTGGTACAACGACAAGATAGGCAGCTGAGGATCCTGAGGCCTGGAGGGAAGCCCAGCGGGAGGAGGGAGGGGAAGGCCCAACGCACACAGTTCTCAGCAGAGGTCAGGATGCCTTGGGGAGAGTGGCTTGCTAGATTCTGTCAAGGGCATAAAAATGGGCCAGAGCCATGTCCCCAAACCTAGAAACCAATTGTTCTACGCAAAGTCAGTATATTCACCCCCAGTATTTGTGTCCACAGGTCTACCTAGATGAAGCTGGGCCTGTCTCAACTGGGTGATGGGGCTCCCCTTCAGGAAGGCGCTGTCACAGAGCTGTGGGGACCCTGTTCTCAATCTGGGCAGTAGCTAACTAAGCTCTGCCAAGGTGAGTCACCTGAGTGGCAGGAAGGGATATCACCTGAGCCAAGGGTGATGCTGTTCCCAGGCCAGAGAAAGATTCTGGGTACAGAAAACAATCCATGGAAAAAGGGGGCTCCTATTCTCCTTCCTGGGACCTAAAGTGACTTCAGCACAGATCTGACCTTACATGACCTCAGCAAAATCCAGGCTTTGCAGTTTATATATGCTAACATCAGTCATATGTAGAAGCAGACAAAACTGTAGATAGCACCTAGTCAAGCCCTGGCTGACATCACAAGATAAAGATGTCAGGCTGCTCAGGCATGACTTTCATGGGCTTCACCATCCAGCGGAAGGACAGCCTGACACGGCATCTTCATCAAGCTTTATGCCACTTAAGTCACACTTGCCAAATAGTTGAGAAACTTCAATTGGTCAGCCCCCAAATGCTCAGGACAGGGTTTACCACACAGGGTTTACACAGATTTGGCAGCAGAACCTCCCCAGGTTGCTGTGTACGATCTCCCAGTCTGGCCTAGACATGTTCTGCTCAACATTTCACTCCCTTCCCAGGTCTACAAACCTAGTACAGACGATCCACTGAGAACGTCGAGTTCAGAGGTTGGGAAAGCTGCCTCGGCTCACCTCCACCTACAGGAGCAGAAATCACAGACCGTGCGTGACTGAGAGAGCCTGGACCTACTGTTACACTGACAGCCTACTGTACTCAGAAACAGGGTAGGAGCTGCCTTGAAAATACCAGATTCAGCCAGGAATGGAGCTGTATGCCTTTAATACCAGTACTCAGGGGTTGAGACAAGCGGATTTCTATGAATTCAAGGCCAGCCTGGTCTCACATAGCAGGCTCTGAGCCAGCCAAGGCTACACAGTGGACACTGTATCAAAACAAACATGCAAACAAAACAAACAACTCAAATGTAAAGTTGAACCCTGTGAGTTAGAGGGCAGCATGGTCTAGAGTGAGTTCCAGGACAGTCAAAGCTGTAACACAGAAAAACTCTGTCTCAAAAAACTAAAATAAATAAACAACATTTTTTGTGAGGATGAAATACCTGACAACTGGCATTCTTTTCCCTTACAGTTTATCTGATGGTTCAGGACCCTGAGACAGTTCAGAGACTGTAACTGTAATATGAAAAAGGAAGAGAGGGGACCTTAGTCAGGGAGCAGAGAAGGAAAGGGTAATAGTGATAAAAGTAATGACATACAGTGCCTAGAAGTGACTGCGTATGGAGCAGAGTATTATGGGGTTAGCTCAGTGGTACATTTTCCTGGCGTGTGTGAGACATAGTAATATGCCCTTCTGAAAGGGTCCAGGGAGTTGGAGGTGCGCTGAGGGCTGCCAGTCAGGAAGACTAAGTCAGTGGCACTACTAAAGCAAAGAGTACTGTTGAGTGCCTGGTATGTGGGACATGCCCAGTGGGTCCCTCGGCAGCTAGTGAGGGGCAGTACTATGAGAAGCCACACTCCCATCTAAATGTTTGTCCCTGTACTGGAGAGGGAAGGGTACAGATATAGAAGCCAGGAAAGTACTTTCTTCCGTAGAATGAAGCAGGAGCGAGGTAGGAGGGGAACCAAGAGAGAACGAATCAGAAGAAAGTGGGTGTAAACTGCAGCCACAAGTGGCATTTGAAGAGACACCCTCTGATGCTGGAGGATGAACACAGTGCCTACCAACAGTGGTTTCGGTCTAGACCAGTGCTGTAAGCAGCGCTTTTGTAGTGGCAGGGGGGTTCCACATCTGCACCATGTAGCACAGGAGTCACAGGCCATCTGTAAAATGAGCCCGGTGGTGGTGGCACTCAGGAGGCAAAGGCAGAGACAGCCACATTTCTGTGAGTTCAAGGCGAGCCTGATCTGCACAATGAGTTCCAGGACAGCCAGGGCTACACAGAGAAACCCTGTCTTGAAAAACCAAACCTAACCCAAACAAACAAGCAAAACTTCCACTCCCCTCCCCCCAAAGAAAAACTGTTGGGGGATATTATTTTAAGGTGTGATTTTTGTTTATGCTGCATTTGCTTAACTCTGTGAAGCTGTGTTACTGTGCCTGTCTAAAACACCTGATGGTCCTAATAAGAGCTGGCTGGCCAATAGCAAGGCAGGAGCAAGGTCAGGCAGGGCTGGCAGGCACAGAGAATAAACAGAAGAAGAGAGGAAGAGAAAGAGCTACAGGAGAACAAAAGGAGGAGGACTTCGGGCCAACCACCACCCAAGCCACCCAGCTACACAGCCAGACACGAAGAAGGAAAGAAAAGGTATACAGGAATAGAAAAAGATAAAAGCCCCAAGGCCAAAGATGGGATAATTTAATTTAAGAAAAACTGGCAAGAAACAAGCCAAACTAAGGCTGGGCATTCATAACTAAGAATAAGCCTCCATGTGTGATTTGTTTGAGAGCCGGATGGCACCTTCCCCAAAGCCAGAATAGTAAAAGGACCAAAGAGTAAAAAAATACACAACAAAAGCAAATGTCACAATTTTGATTTTCGTCCCTTGAAATGTGAAGATGTGTCACTTGGATTGGTTTAATAAAAAGCTGAACTGCCAATAGCTAGGCAGAATTCCCAGGCCTAGAGGACGCTGAAAAGAAGGCAGAGACACCAGGAAGAAGCAGTATGAGCACTAGAGTAAAGGTAAGCAAGCCACACACAACACAGATTAAAAGATATGGGTTAACTTATGTTATAAGAGCTAGTTAGAAACAAGCCTAAGCTATTGGTCAAGTTTTCATAATTAGCAAGTCTCCATGTCATTACCGGGGAGCCAATGGTCCTGACAAAAAAGTCCGACTACACCAGGTTGGCCTTGAACTCAGAGGTCCACCTGCTTCTACCTCCCAAGTGCTGGGATTAAAGGCTTGAGCTACCATGCCTGGCTTGTTTCTACTTTGCAGAATATTTTGTGTATTATTGGCATTAATACTTCTTTAAATGTCTAGTATAATTCTTTGCTAAATTTATCTGGACCTGGACCTTTTTTGGTTGGGAGACTTAATTACTGCTTCTACTTCTCTAGAGGTTATTGGTCTACTTATTGTTTATCTGATATTGATTTAACATTGGTAGGTGGTATATTGTTGTAAGAGGCTGCTTGTTTGTTCCCGGCTGCTCAGCCCCAAAATAACCACACAGAAACTGGATTAATTAAATCACTGCTTGGCCTATTAGCTCTGGCTTCTTATTGGCTAGCTCTTGCATCTAATTTAACCCATTTCTATTAATCTGTGTGTTGCCACATGGCTGTGGCTTACCGGCAAGGTTCCGGCTCAGCTGTCCCTGGTGGTGGTGACATGGCATCTCCCTGACTCCTTCGTCTTTCTCCCAACATTCAGTTTAGTTTTCCCTGGCTATCTTTATTCTGCCATGCAAAGGCCCAAGAGAGCTTCTTTATTCATTAACCAATAAAAGCAACACATATAGAGAAGGACTTCCCACACCAGTATATCCCTTAAGAAATTTACCCACTTCTTTCAGGTTTTCCAGTTTGGTAGACTACAGATTTTTGAAGTACATAAACTATCCTGGAACTTGCTCTGTAGACCAGGCTGGTTTTGAACTCAGAGATCTGCCTACCTCTGCCTAGGATTAAAGGAATGTGCCACCACCGCCCAGTTCCAGTTTCTTTTATGTAAGAACTTAGTGCTATAGTAACTTGCCTTTTAGAACCAATTTCATTGTGTCCCATAGATTTGGGTATGTTGTTTTCATTTTCTTTCAATTCTAAAAGTTTTTAATTTCTTTATTTCTGTCTAGACTAATTTTTCATTCAGTCGTGGGTTGTTCAGTTTCCATGAGTTTGTAAGCTTCCTGTTGTTGACATCCAGCTTTAATCTGTGACAGTCAGATAGATGCATTTGAATTTTCTTCTATATGTTGAGACTGTGTCCAAGTATGTTGTCAATTTTGGAAAAAGTTCCATAAACCACTGAGAAGATACGTTCTTTTATGTTTGGGTGAATGTTCTGTAAATATCTGCTAGGTCCACTTGATTTATATCATTTAACTACAGCATTTCTCTGTTTCGATTTTACTGGATGACCTGTCTACTGTAGAGAACGGAGTTTTGAAATTTCCCACTATCACTGCATGATAGTCAATGTGTTTGCTTTATGACTTGTGTGCCTTTGTGTTTGGTGCATATATGTTTAGAATTATGTGGTCAATTTTCCCTTTGATGTTTATGTAGTGTCTTTCCCTATCTCTTCTGATTAGTTTTGGTTTGAAGCCTATTTTGTCAGATATTAAAGTAGCTACACCTACTTGTTAGGTCCATTTGCTTGGGATATCTTTTTCATCCTTTTCCTCCTGATGTCTCTTTAATGGAAATTAATGTTTCTTGTATGTAGCAGAATGGGTCCTGTTTTTTAATCCAATCTGTTAGTCTGTGTCTTTTTATTGAGAAATTGAGACTACTGAGGTTGAGAATTATCATTGGCAGTTTATTGATTCTGTTATTTTGTTGAATCACATAAATGAAATGCCACTACACTTCATTGTCGCGCCCCTCCCCCTTTATTTGCTGGTCTGGGATTCTTTACTGTTGTGTTTTCTTGGGTGTGGCTAATCTCTTCAGGTTGAATGTTTTCCTTCTAGCATTATATGTAGACCTGGATGGGTAGATACTGCTTAAATGTGGTTTTATCATAGAATGTTTTTCTTTACCTGTCTACTGTGATTGAAATTTTGCTGGATAGAGTAATCTGAGTTGGTAGCATCTGTGGTCTCCGATTAGAGTTTGCAGAACACCTATCCAGGTCCTTCGGGCTTTAGTCTACATTGAGGAGTCAGGTGTTATTCTAATAGGTGTGCTTTTTTTAAAAAAATGCTATTTGTTTCCCTCCTTGAAGCTTTTAATGTTCTTTGTTTGCTCTGCATGTTTAGTGTTTAATTATTATGCGTTGTGGAGAATTTCTTGTCTGGTTCTATTTAGTGTTCTATATGCTTCTTCTACTTTGATAGGCACCTCTCTTCTTTAGGTTAGGGAAATTTTCTCTATGATTTTGTTGAAAATATTTTCTGTGCCTCTGACTTTTTCTCTATTACTATTATTCATAGATTTGGTCTTTCAGTGTCCCTGATTTCCTGAAATTTTTTAGGCTCAACATTTTCTTTGACTGCCATATCCATTTCTTCTGCCTTGTCTTCAATCCTGAGATTCTCTCTTTCAAATCTTGGATTCACTTGGTGAGGCTGTCTCTGAGGTTTTTGTTTGAGTAATAATGATATTATCTAAGTTCATGATAATCTCAACTTAGTGATTCTGTTTTGACTTTCATGTCTTGAAGTCTTCATTTCATTCACAGACTTCATTAAGGTTCATATCTTTTTTAAGGTTCTTGAAGATATTCATAATAGCTATTTTGAAGTCTTTGTCTTGTGCTTCAGTCATATTGCATTGCTCATGGACTACTGTAGTAGGGCTGCTAGGTCTGGTGGAGACATACTGTCTTGGGTGTTAATGACAGTATTTTTCTGCTGGTGTCTCAGCATCTGGGTTTGGGATGATGTGATTCTAAGTGTTGATATCTGGTCTTGTCTTTGTTGAGTGTTAACATTCATTGGTGTCTGCTGCCCTCTCTGGAGCTCATGAAAGTATGGTGGTTGTGGGTTGTTTCTGAGTTCCCACATGTCTGTCCATGTGGGGTCCCGGGTAGAATGTGTTTCTAGGTATTAGGGGTTGACACAAAGAAATGAGGATGGGCTAGATGGGGGGGGTCTGAGAGGGTGCTCAGGAAGGAGGAAAGCTGGGTCCACTGCAAGGTTTGGTAGAGTCTCCAGGGAGTGAAGTCAGAATGGGAGGACAGAACCACCCTGTGAGTGGTCTCCTACAAGGCTGGGGATAAGGCTCAGGAATCTGCACTGAATGACAGGAAAGAGTAAAGATCACCTAGCTAATGTCTAGCCTGGTGTGGCTATGGGGTTCCCAGGTGGACAGTGTTTCTAGCTTTGGCAGTTGGCTCAAAGGAACCAGAATGGGTTAGAAGGAGGTGCTGGTAGGGTCCACAGAAAGAAGGAAAGCTGGGTCCACTGAGAGGTGTGGTGGAGTCCCCAGGGAGTGGAGGCAAAGAGGAGGATAAATTCCAGCAAGTGGTCTGTTACAGGGCTGGAGGTGAAGGCAGGAAGGAGAGTGCAGAATGGCCAGCAGGGTTCCCGGGTAGGGAGTGCACTTGCAGGTATTAGCAGCTGACATAAGGGAATGGGGCTGTGCTGTACGGGGTAGAGGTGGAGAGTGAAAGTGTCCATAGGAAGAAGCAGAGATGGGTGGGCTGAGAGGTTCAGCCTCACAGACCATTCTAGCTAGGACTTGACCATTACCCTAATTTTCTCAGGGTCCCCCAAAGATGTGAACACCCCCAGACAACAGGAAGCAGTCCAGAGAACACAACACCACATTCCCAAGAGACAGAGTGGGTGGTTTTTGGCTATCTGATGGATTATGGATGTTTGTCAATATTTAGGGGGGGGATATAGAAATATAATATAGGACAGAAAGACAACTATTAACCTCAAATATTTTATATTGGTATGAATTTTGGTATACTGATACAAATTTATTTTCGTTGTAATGAATGTATGTTTCTACTCTTGTTTAGGGTATTGTGCATATGCAGCTCATTTAAAAATGTAATGTGTAATTAAGAAATACAGGTTAGTAGTTAGTCATTTATAATAATCACACCTGTAGTCATATTTGGTATATATTCAAGGCCAAACAGATATATTTAAACATAGACAGATAGTCTTCAAAGACCTACAAAATATGGCATTTAAGATATTTAATAACCTGAGGCTTTTCATGACAGTGAGACACATCTGCTCCTGGCAGCACCGATTTAGAGGATGATGGGCAACAAAGAAACTCCATATGGAGTTTGCATTACTATGGCAAGGTTAGCCACTGGGCAAAGAAACTGTTCTTGCCTTGACTGCTGACAAATATGCTGTACAGACTGGACAAACAGGACAAAGGAAAAAGACTGTCGAACTTTGCCAAGACAGGGCAAGACAGTCCTTCAAGATTCCTGCATCATAGAAAAGTCTGCTAGATAGTCTAGGCCTATAGGCCAAAGATGGATGCCCCAACACTGCAAAAGACTCATCAGTAACTGTCAAGGCAGTCAAGATGTCGGTTGTTTCTATAGGTGTGGAAGTGGCTTGCACTGTTCTTCCTGTTTACTCTGGGGTCTTTGATGAAGCTGAAGACTAGTTATAGTTATACTTTTCCTTAGTTATGATAGAAAGTAAATTAGGTACAAAATTAGGATTCACCAAGATAGAATAAATAATAGAGTATTTTCTTTGAGGCTGCCAAATACAAATGGACTGGATATTGTAAATGTAATCCTTACTTGTTAATTGTTCTTATTGTATATAGCTTTACTATATTAGAGTTAAAACCTTTTCCTTTTAATTTAGACAAAAGGGGGAATATTCCAAGATATTTGATTACACTGTGTAAAGGTATGTCATTCTGCCTGGTTTAATATAAAGCTGAATGGGCTGGGCAGTGGTGGCGCACGCCTTTAATCCTAGCACTCATGAGGCAGAGGCAGGTGGATCTCTGTGAGTTCGAGGCTAGCCTGGTCTACAAGAGCTAGTTCCAGGATAGGCTCCAAAGTTACAGAGAAACCCTGTATTGAAAAAACAAACAAACAAAAAACAAAGGAAAACAAAAAGCTGAATGGCCAATAGCTAGGCAGGCACAGAGGACACTGGGAAGAAGGGTGGAGCCGTGAGAGACATGGAAAAAGCAGGAGGGACAGTATGTAGATTAGGTGAATGAGTCTCGGGACCGAACATAAATTAATAGAAATCGGTTAATTGAAGTTTAAGAGCTAGTTAGAAACAAGCCTAAGCTAAGGCCAAGCTTTCATAAATAAGAAGTATCTGTCATTATTTGGGAGCTGTCTGGCAGAACTGAGAAAGATTTGCTACAGGGTCTCACTATGTAGCCTTGGCTAGCCTGAAATTCACTATGTAGACCAGGCTGTCCTCAACTGACAGAGATCCACCTGCCTTTGCCTCCCAAGTGCTGCGATCAAAGGTGTATGCCACCACACTTTGCTAATAGAAATTTATCTTTAAAAAGTGATCGGATTAGGTCTAAGAGATAATTTCTGATGATTGGTGGCAGAATCAACATTAAATTAACAATTTAAACACATTTGTTTCTGGATTCAATGTAATCCAGAAAACAAAAGCTTTAGGATGAGTACCCTTCTGAAAGAACAGCAAGTCTCATTGGGTTAGTCTAAATGAAGTGGATGAAAAGGCTGTTACATTGCTTTGGCTGAAACATACAAACTCCCGGCCTTGCTCATTCTTCCTGCTCTCTGACCTCTTATGGCAGTATGGGTGCTTCATTTGGTGGCAACACCGAGGAACGCAGGCTGTAGAGACATAAGGCCCATCACACACAGCTGGGGGTATTTGGGGCCCTGGGCCCCCTACAAACAACCCTTTGCACATAACTGTATCATCAGGCGCTAGAACCCAGGGCTCTAGTACTGCAGAGCCATTCAGAAACACCTCGCCCCCTCCCAGAGAACTATTTTATACCACAAGAGTTTTACAAATCCAAAATAATTTTATTCACTTTTTCAGATTTTTGCTTTCATAAGGTGTTTAGCAAACATGCTAAGGTGACAGAATGTCTAGTTGGTCACGACATGCAACGCTGACCACTTGACTGGTGACAGTGGCGACCACACCCACCCAAGCTACGGGCCCCAGAGCACAAAGGGGGTCTGCAGGAACACACCAAACCACACAGCAATCAGCAACCTGAGGTAGGTCTCTTTACAGTACAAAAAACTTCCACACCAGTGAAGACACTGGCTAGCAAGAGCTGCTGAGGGCCGCAGACTCTGCAGAGGACACTGACGTGAGGAAGGGCGGACCCCACAATCCTGAGCCCTGTCACTGAACTCTGGAGGTGTGGGATCAGGCAAAAGAAAACGCCACCTACAACAGCAGCAGTGGACCCTAGGGCTGGGAACCAGCTGGCCCAAGAGCCGGAGCTCTGTGGTGGCCAGCGTTAGGAACCTGAAGCATGGGACACTGGGAGCAGTCTGGATCTTTAGAAACAACAGCAGGAGGGAAAGGCAGAAGGAAACTCTCCCCTCTGAGGAATGCTATGGTTCTCATTCCTGAGAGGGAAAGGGGGCAGGCTTTGCCCCATCACTCTAACAGAAACAGGAAGTGACAACAGCACAGGAAAGCAGGAGCCCTGAGAAGCCACGGTGCTCTGTGAGGCCTCCCACAGCTCAGCTGCACTGGGTTCCCACTGGGAAGTCCAAGGAGCAGGCCTGGAGGGCTCACTGCTGTCACGTGTCCTCTGGACACCTAGAAAGCCCAGCACCGTGAAACGAGCAGCTAGAGAACGAAACACTGACTTTCCAACAGCTAAGAGCAAAACGAGATCTCTAGTGCAGTCGGCTGTACAAAACGATAGAAACGAACGTGCACTGCTCTTAGCGCAGTGCTTGTTTTAATAGAAAATAAACTGCTTACATTTTTACTGTAAATATAGGCTATTTACAGAATTATATATAGACATAGCTACACATATAAAGCTTCATTATAGGCCACTGATACATTTATAGTAATGGTTCCCTGAACCTCTTAAGAGTGCAATTAAGAACAAAAACTAAATTTCATTTACATGAATAGGGAATAAATACATTAATCAAAATATGATTTTCCCTAAAAGTGAAACACACCGCTAATCCTGAACTGTTGTGTGAGAGATAAAACCGGGAAAGGCAAGGTCTCAGCAGGACAGGATGAGGGGTCCAAACCAGGAAGAGAATGGCGAGGCTCTGAGGAGAGACCTCGCGGATGGCATGAGTTAGCCCTTGACAGCCACCTTGTTCTCTGCAGCAGCAAACATGGCATAGAACCTTGAGCTGTCGTTGGACAGAAGGACCGATGGGGTGTCGAACTCCACCACCTGCAAAGAGGAGACATGTCAGGGTGTGACTGACTCAGAGGACCCAGGGCCGGGCAACAGTGGCAAACCTCAAAGCCCTGGGGACAGAACAGAGGACAACTGAACTGGCCTACAGTACCCAGGGAGCGAGAGAACGGTTGGAGAGAATGGATGTGTGCCTCCTTCACATACAACCCAAGTCTCTCGCCTGTGAGAGTATAAAGAAATCCATTGGTACGGTTCTACAGTACAAACTACCTGGGGAAAGTACAGCTCAGGCTGAAGGCAAGCTGATCTGACTCCAGTCCGGAGAGGAGGCACTCAGATGCCGCCTTGGCAAGTAGAAAAAGGAAGCACACCCAATGTCCGTTCCTACGGCGGACTTTCTGCAGCAGAGTTCTACTTCAGGTGAATGGGCTAATCACCAGCAGAGCCTGCCCACCTCCTGCCACAGCCGCTGCAAGCCTGCCTAGAACAAAGGCATGGAACACAACCACGACCAGAGAGGGCAGGTGATCCCTCTCAGTGCTCCCAGCAAAGGGCAGCCTGTTAACGGGGAGAAGCATAAGGAGGAGTCTATCATTTAGACATGGTGCTGAGGTGGGAGGCTGGGTGCCAGAGTTGGTATCCTGTACCTGGAGAGGAAAGGCAAGCAATGACTGCAGGCGACTACAGAGCCTGGATGGCTGAGCTGCAGACTGGCTCTGCACCCACTGCCCCGAGGCTGAGAACTCCTCCTCTCCTGGGTGTGTCTATGTTGAGGGCAGAAGCATCTCACCTGGGGGAGTCTGTGTGGATGATTTGAGAAAGCTGCTGGGATGGACCCTGTGTTATAGGGCTGCTCTCACCTCAGGGGTGCTGCCGGCTGTGGTGGCAAAGATGTATGAATGATCTGTAATCTCAGTTTTGCCTCTATACTCTCATACTCTTAAAATGCATAACTTGGCAGAAATAAGAACCAACATATTATGTTAATTGCACACGGCACCTACATTTGCTGAATGTCTGTCTGCATGCAATGCTCAGCGCTTAATTTAGTGCTCAGTCTTTAAGACTAAAGGGGCTCACTGCTTTCAAACAAGGAGACCAAGGCTCAAGAACCTGACCTCTGTAGGGTCAGAGGAAATGAGTTATCTAATTAACAAGGAAAAACAATCAAGGGAGGGGGAGGATAGAGTTCCTTTTAATTTTTTGAGACAGAGTTTCTTAGTCCAGGCTGGCTTTAGTCAGACTCAATGGGTAGCCTATCCTGAACTTCTACCTCTGAAGTATTGGGGTCCATGCCAACCTGGCCTAGTGTCCCTCTTAAAGAACCAATCACTCGCAGGGTGGTAGTGGTGAATGCCTTATCCCAGCACTTGGGAGGCAAAGGCAGGCGAATCTTGGAGTTTGAGATCAGACTGGTCTACAAAGCGAGTTCAAGGGCAGCCAGGGCTGCTTCACAGAGAAACCCTGTCTCAAAAAAAAAAAAAAAAAAACAAAAAAAAAACAAAAAGCAAACAAAAAAGAATCAATCATTGTACGACCAGGACTTGGTGGCACTCGCCTTAATTCTAGCACTCTTGAGGCAGAGGCAGGAATCCCTGTGAGTTTAAAACTAGCCTGCTCTACATAGTGAGTTGCAGAGCCAGCTAAGGCTACATAATAGGATCCCGCCTTAAAAACAAAACAAAACAAATTCTAAAGTAGTAACAGGCTCCCCCAGAGGCAAGCAGTCTGGAATAGCATCTTTAAAATGGAGTTCCCCAGGTTTTCTTGGTTTCTCTACCTTTTAAAAGAGTTGTGTTCTATTTAATATGTACATACACAGAAATAGCGCTTCATATCAAAGTTATAACAGAATCTTAGTGCAAGAATCATTCAAACAAGAATAAAGTCCTAGCTATATTTTTGTCAACTTGACACAAGCTAAAGTCATCTGTGGGGAAGGACCCTCAGTTGAGAAGATGCCTCCCTAAAATCAGTCTGAGGCAAGCCTGTAGGGCATTTTCTTAATTAGTAATTAATGGGCCCAGTCCATTGTGGGTGGTGCCATCCCTGACTGCAGGTTCTAGGTTCTATAAGGAAGCAGGCAGAGCATGCCTTGTGAAGGAAGTCAGTAAGCAGCACTCCTCCATGGCCTCTGTATCAGCTCCTGGCTCCAGATTCCTGCCCTGTGTGTGTTCCTGTCCTGACTTTCTTCAATGAAAAACAGCGATGTCGAAGTGTCAGCTAAATAAATCCTTTCCACCCCAGCTTGCTTTTGGTCATGGTGTTTCATCACAGCAATAGAAACCCTAACTAAGACAGATAATCACAAATAGTAATGTTAAACTGATTGCAATATTAGGGGAAAAAACAACTTTAAACTTTCTTGAATCAGCTTTCAAGATTAGGCGGGACCCACGCTATCAATGCTTCTCTCAATATGTCCCACAAACCAAGAGAGAGTGTGGCATCAGGGGGAGTCACTGGTCTGAGTTCAGTGACAACTCTTCTACCTTCTGTGGTCCTGAGCTCACCTCCAACACACAGAATTCTCTCTGCTCCTTCTCATTGTGAAGAATTACTGAGCATGCCATAGACTACACACAGTAGAAGCAGATATTATGGTGCTATCACTACTATATTTTATAACATGTATATATTATAATATATATTATATAAGAAGCCAAGTTACCCACCATACATGGCTTATTTCACAAACACAGAAAAGGTATTTATCCGCATCACTGTCCTTAGCTACTGTGCAAAGAACTACAAGAGTGAGCACTAATGGGGACCTGAGGGTGACAGAGACTCCTTTCTTAAAGAGATGCTTAGGGGCTCTCCAGGGAGGCAGGGCATCACATAGATGATGTCACAGATCTACAATGAATGGATGAGTAAGGCCCCAGGTGTCTGTGGAAGCTTTGACATTTAAATCATGTCCTCTTCTAGGGACAGGCAGGTTTTTAAGCTGGCAGATGGAACAGTCGTGTAAAGACAAAGGTGAAAATGCAGGAAGGATATATCTTGGCTAGGACCAGACCGTGGGAAAGCATGGAGAAACTGGAAGAGAAATTTGGCACCACCACATGGTAGCAAAAAGCAAACCCAGGGTGGTTGCTGCTTTGGGAAGCTTTGAGAAATTCTTGTGCACGTGACCAAGTCACTAAAGTGCATGTGCTGTCTGGCCTGTCACTGCTTACAAGTCACAGCAGAGTAAGTCATAAAAGCATCACCCGAGGCAGGAGGAACCTATCTGTTCAACGAGACCCAGAACTAAGCTGCCATGGCTGCTATCTGAATGCCCAGAAACATGAAGCTCAACGACAGGAGCTTCTTTTCTCCCCAAGGCCCCAGGCCAAGCTGAAGCTCCCGAGGAGCCTAATACCTGTCCCTGGGCCAGCACCATAATCCTATCAGAGCCCAGAACTGTGTGCAGGCGATGGGCAATGGTCAGCATGGTGCAGTCTGCAAACGCTTCCCGGATGGTCTCTTGAATCAGTAAGTCCGTCTCTGTGTCCATAGCAGCAGTGGCTTCATCTAAAATCAGAATCTGCCAGGGAAGCAGAGGACAAACAGATCCGATTACTGCCTTAAGAATCCTTGTTAATCCCAGTTCCCTAAAGTGTATTTCAGTATTTAAATCCTATACTATGTACTATTACCAATTCATAGGTTCACACATAGATGTGAAAATGCCCTTTGCTTAGAATTCACATAACCCATGGTTTGCTCAATTTCTACAAAAGGTACAGACACACATGTAACAGTGATCTAATCTAATACTCCCACATTCTCCGTGGTCCTCATGTCTAGGTTAGCTTTTCTGGACATCCCTTCCTGTTTGTAAAATTAAAGGCTCATGAGGGGTTCCACCTGATGAAGTCTCCTTCAGCCTTTAATCTGCTGGGTCTGCAGTTCTACAAGTCCTCATTAGCCAGAAACAAAGTTGACCTTGAATTCCAAAGGCTTGGGGGAAGTTAAAAAAACAAGGGAGGCATGACGGGGAACGTGCTCAACACACATACACATGCAAAAACTTGAAGAAGAAAAAAGTTGAAACAAAGATCCCTCAAACCAGTATGCCAAGTGGTGATTAACTTAGAAACTGCTGGTCAGAACGGACCACTGGGCTCAGAGGCAAGGAACCTCAGAGTCCAGCACCTCTAGGCAGGGCTGCATCTTAGGGCTCCAGCATTTCACCGCTTCCCACCTCACGCCACCTGCTAGGACACTCACCTTACAGTGACGCAGCAGGGCCCTTGCGATGCACAACAGCTGCCGTTCACCAACTGAGAAGTTGTCCCCATTCTCCATCACTTCAGATTCAAGTTTCAGAGGTAGCTGGGCAATCTAGAAAGAGGAGAGAGGCCAGAAGTGTGAAGATACAAATCACACCTTTCAGAAATCCAGGCTCAAAGGAAATTCTTCTAGCCAGGGGTGGTGGCTCACACCTATAAGCTAGCACTTGGGAGGCTAAGACAGGAATACTGCTTTAAGTTCAAGTCAACATGCACTATACACAGAGACCCTATTTTAAACTGCCCCACCCTTATAAGGAAATAAATCATTCTGAAGCAGATGTAAAAGAATCAGTCTGATCATCTGAAAGATCCATGTGGTCACATGTGTACCAGGACCTGTATTTTCTAGGGCTGTTCACCTTTGCAATATATGGTTCTACTGGTTTCATACCGTGAAAATATCTCAGAAATTCAAGATCCCATTGGATGGTAGGCCCTTATGTTTGGTTCTAAAAGTACAGCTTTGCATGAGATGGGGCCCTACTCCCAAAGTCTGGCCCACGCTGGGAGCCTTTTCTTTTTCTAAGCATCATGGAACCCATTCTTCAAGTGAAATTGAGGCTACTCGATTGAAAATGGAAGCAAGGCTCATCTAACTGACCAGGGCAGTGAATACTAAACTCAAGTTACAGTTCTCCACTCAGGATCAGTGGTGCCCGTCTGCAGACTGGCTGCTGGCAAGGGTCTTCTGGGATGCTCCACTACTCCCATAATCTGTTACATCGCATGCTACAGAATCAGCAAAAAATTACAGATCTTTTGTGTATATATGGATGTTACACTATTTCTGTTTGTTTGGTTATCTATTTATTTATCTTTATTTATTTATTTTTGAGACAGGGTTTCTCTGTGTAACAACCCTGGCTCTTCTAGAACTCCTTCTGTAGACCGGGTTGGCCTCAAATTCACAGAGATCCACCTGCCTCTGCCTCTCCAGTGCTGGGATTAAAGGAGTGCAATTGCCCCACCTGGCAGATGTTATACTACTATAATCGATAGAATTATTAAGTTCTGAGTAGCGATCATTAATATATTCTTAGTCAATGGAGAGTATGGGGTCAAATATGGCCATGTGCAATGTGGGAGGTGGGGCTGAGAGACCAGCTTTAAAATTTTATTAAATTTGTGTGTGTGTGTGTGAGAGAGAGAGAGAGAGAGAGAGAGAGAGAGAGAGAGAGAGAGAGAGAGAGATTCTGCAAGTGTGGAGGTCAGAATATCTGTGGGATAGTAGAAGATATATGGGAAGTAGTTCTCTCCCATATATGGAGATGTGTATCCTTGAACTTGAACTCAGGGTTAGACTTGTTGGCATACACCTTTACCAGTGGAGCAACTCATTGGCTAAGACACTGATTTTGGGGATGCATGTGAAATGCCTACTTAGACGTGTTCTTCTCAAGACCTCCTGGAGGAGGAAGAAGGGATGGCTGCTGGAGAAGCCCACATCCCAGCCCCACGATCCCAGCACAGCCCTCCCTCAAGTACAGAGAGAGCAGCGGTCCCACAGCCCAGCCCCCACAGTCCTCCCTCAGGTACAGAGAGAAAGCAGCGCTCCCACAGCCCAGCCCCGCGATCCCAGCACAGCCCTCCCTCAGTCTCACTTACACATTCCTTCATGTGTGTCCTCTCTAGTGAGTCCCAGATCTGGTCTTCTGTGTACTGGTTGAAGGGGTCCAGATTTGACCTAGGGAGAAGTGGCCAGTGTTTAACAAACCACATTCCAGTGTCTGTCTGTAGTTAAACAAGTGCACACAGAAAACTGGATTCCAATTTTAAAGGTCACAGGTGCCTCATGGAGTCACAGGACAACACCTGAGACTGGGGTCCCTATTCTATAAAATCTAATTTAAAGTCTTTGATTTTTAATTCAAAGAACACAAGTTGAAAAGAATTTATAAATACAGATATGAAAACACAAAAGAAACACCAGTATGTTTTAATTACCTTCAATGACACCTAGAAACATGATACCCTTCAGATATCACTTTCTGTACAAATGTAGAAAAATGCCTTCTTCCTCACTTTTTATTAGTTCTTTGAGAATTTCACATTATGTGAAATACACACACACACACACACACACACACACACAGTGGGACTTTGTGTCCACTTTTTTCATCTTCATACCTCCCAACTCCCTGAGGACCACACAACTAGGTATGAAGAACCATTTAGCTCTTTCCTGAGACCCTCTTAGCTCAAGCCATTCCTCTCTGACACCCACTGACCTGCCAAACACTCTGCACCAGGCAACCCACAGCCATGCTTTCCTAAGATCCAGAGACAGCAACAGAAACCAAAGAAAGGAACACCCAGTCAACAAAGACAAGACCAGATATCAACATCTAATTTCACTTTAATCATCCTAACCCCAGAGGCCTACACACCAGCACAAAAATGGGATCATTAACAGCTGCAACAATATGTAGCCACCAGAATGCAGTGACCCTACCACAGTAGGCCCTGAGAAATGCAATACAGCTGAAGTCCAAGACAAAGTCTTCAAAATAGTAACGTGAATATGCTCAAGGACCTTAAAGATGATATGAATAAATCCCTCAATGAAGTCTGTGAAAACATAAATGCTTGAATGAATCAATGAAAACAATTCAAGACATGGAAGTAGAATTTAACAAAGAAATAGGCTAACAAAAGAAAGTCCACAGTGAGATAAAACTGGACATGTAGTCAAACAAAAGCCTAAGAGGTAAGCCTCCCCACAGAGTACAAAGGATAGAATAGAGACTCTCAGGCACTGAAGACAAGCTAAAAGATAACATTGGATCCAGGTACAAAACATCAAGGAAATCTGGGACACTGAAATGACCAAAACTATGGATAATAGGGATAGAGAAGGAGAGAAAAACCCAGGTCAGAGGAACAAAAGTATTTTCAACAAAATCATAGAAGAAAATTTCCCTAACCTAAGGAAGGAGGTGCCTACAAAAGTATAAGAAGAATACAGAGCACCAAATAGACAGGACCAGACAAGAAAGTCCCATGACACATAATAATCAAACATTATACACAGAGAATAAAGGAAGAATATTAAAAGCTGTAAGGGGAAAAAAAGCAAATAACATATAAACACAGACCCATTAGAATAACACCCAACTTCTCAGTGGAGACTTTAAAAGCTAGAAGGGCCTGAACAGATGTTCTACAAACTCTAAAAGACCACAGATGTCAACCCACACTACTGTGCCTAGCAATACTATTACTCACAAGATGAAGAAGGAAAAAACATTCCACAATAAACCCAAATCTAAGCAGTATTTATTTACCAACCCTGTTCTACAAAAGGCACTAAAAGAAAAACTTCAATCCTACGAGGTTAATCACACCCAAGAAAACACAAGTAACAGACAATATTACAATAGACACAAGTGAAGAAGTATTAAGTTGGTACAAATCAACAACCAAGCCAGCGCAATAGGAACGGGTATTTTTAATGAATGAAAAGGGGGGAAACTCACGCTACTCACGCCGAAGTCCTATCCGGCCAGCGGACACCGCATGGAGAGAGAGCACACTTGTGTTCTCTCGATTTTCTACCTGGGGTCCAAGTGGCCACACCCCAACTTGATGTGATTGGTTAATGGCTTTTCCCCCATCATCTCCCCCTTTTGTCTAAAGAAGATCAATCCAAACCCAACACAGTTATATACAATAGGAACAGACACCAAATACAAAATTACAAACAATAAACAATATTGAGTAAGGAATGCATAACAAAAGTTTTAATAAACATTCTATTTTAAGGAGTCTAACTATTGTATTGAAATTAAGTTTGGCTCAACTGTGAGGAAGGTAACTATAATTATTTAATCTTTAACTCCATCAAAGATCTGAGAAGGGAAACAATATTACTTGAGTGGACAGGAAGTGTAATCGGGAAGCTTCCAAAATGTGCAACAAATGACAGAGACAACTGACTACCTGGGCAATCACCCAAAGTCTCATTTGCAATGTTGAAGCAACCAACTTTGGCTAAGGCCTAAAGTAACTGACATACTATTTTTAAAGGCAAGAAACTTTTCAAAACTATCTTACCCTGTCTTGGCAGGATATGACAGTTTTGTTTTATCCATTTATGGATACTCTGTATCTCTGTCAGTGGTTGAGGTATGAACATTTTTTTGCCCAGAGGCCAGTTCTGCCAAGAAAGGCTCCAGGTGGAGTGTCTCTGGTGCTCAACATTCTCTTGGGAATAGATTGGTGTTGCCAAGAGTGATTGCATCTCATTGTCGCGAAACTACGAAACTCTAGATTAGATTAAAGGCCATTTTCTACAGCTCCTTGAAGAGGTTGAAGATTATCTATCTATACTGAATATAATCTCTTTGTATCTAAAGAACCTGATTAGTCTAATCATAAATATAATAAACATAGATGACTACTGATCTATAATTTTTAATACCTATCTAACTTAAAGACTAAGACAATAAACAACTGTGCAATAAATGAGGACCATGGCAGCGGTGAGGCTCGCAGGAATGGGAGGGAGCTGGGTGGGAGCCAGGAGCTGGGAGCGTGGGAGTGTAAGCCCGGAGGGTGCTGGAACGGTCTATGTGGCCCTAAAAGCCACGCTGGCCCTAAAAGCCACGTTGGGCGTCAGATGAAGAAGTATTAAGTTGGTACAAATCAATAACCAAGCCAGCTCAATAGGAACGGGTATTTTTAATGAATGAAAAGGGGGGAAACTCACGCTACTCACGCTGCAGTCCTATCTGTCCGGCGGACACTGCATGGAGAGAGAGCACACCTGTGTTCTCTCAATTTTCTACCTAGGGTCCAAGTGGCCACACCCCAACTTGATGTGATTGGTTAATGGCTTTTCCCCCATCACACAAGTAATAGACAATGCCAGACCAGCAAATCCAGAGGTGGGGGGTGCCCACAACAACAAAATAACAGGAATGAATGAACACTGATCATTGATAACTCTCAATATTAATGGCCTCAATTCGCCAATAAAAAGAAATAAATGGACAAAATGGATTAGAAAACAGGATTCATCCTTCTGCTGCCACTAAGAAACAAACCTTAATATCACAGACTGACAACTGACATCACCTCAGGATAAAAAGACGGAAGAAGATATTCTGAACAAACATTGAAAGCAGGCAGAGTCACTTTAATATCTGCCAAGACAGGCTACAAGCCAAAACTAATCTGAAGAGATAGGGAAGGGCACTCCATATGTGGGGACATGACAGCCAGACCTGACCTGATGACAGTGTTACTGCCTGCTCTGTCCCAATCAGACACTTCCCCCAGAGTTCTCAGACCTGTGTAATAATTTACACACATAACTCCCCTGTGATGGCTGAAGAAATTTAGTATGGTACCTTTTCAGCAGTTCATGGAACTTCTTTCAAAACTGACTACACACTTGGACACAAAGCAAGTCTCAACAACTATAAAAAATTCTAGTAACACCCTGAAACCTATCTGACCACCATGGATTAAAGCTTGATATTAACCACAGACAGTACACACACTCGTGGAAACTGAACAGTGCACTGCTCAATTAAAAAAGAAAAAAAGCCAAGACAAAAATTAAGAATAAAAAAAATTTTCAGAACTGAACAAAATACATCATACCCAAACATGAAACAATGAAAAGCATTCTAAGAGGCAAGTGCATATAGCACTAAGAATCTGTATCAAAAAATCAGAGATCTGCTATTAGCAGACTAACAGCACACCTGAGACCAGGAGTAGGCTGCAAGAAATAATCAAACTCCGAGCTGAAGTCAATAAAATACATACAAAAAACAATACAAAGAATTAATGAAGTGAAGAGTTGGTCCCTTGCAAAAAATCAGTAAGGCTAATTAACTTTTTAGCCAAATTAAATAAAAGATGGAGAGAGAAGATCCAAATCAATAAAATTAGAAATGAAAGCTGGGCAGTGGTGGCACACACTTTTAATCCCAGCACTGGGAGGCAGAGGCAGGCAGATCTCTGAGTTCAGGGCCAGCCTGGTCTACAGAGTGAGATCCAGAACAGCCAGGGCTACATAACACAGTGAAACCCTATCTTGAAAAAAAAAATAAAGATAAAAGGACATAAGGCCGAGTGGTGGTGATGCACACTTTTAATCCCAGCACTTGGGACGCAGAGGCAGGTAGAGCTCTGTGAGTTCAAAGCCAGTGGTCTACAGAGAGATTCCCAGAACAGGCTCCAAAGCTACACAGAGAAACCCTATATCGAAAAAAACCAAGGGGGGAAAAAAGGAGGCCATAACAACAGACACCAAGAAAATTCAGAAATAAAGACATACTTTAAAAATCTGTATTCAATCAGTCTTGAAAACCTAAAAGAAATGGATACTTTCTGAATATGTATGACCCACCAAAGTTAAGTCAAGACCAGATAAACAATTTAAACAGTTCTGCAGTCTCTAGTGAAATTGAGGCAGTGATTAAAAGTCTCTCCTATAAAGCTCAGGCTCAGACAGACTCAGCACAGAATCCTACCAGACCTTCAAAGTACAACTAACTCCAAAACTCCTCAAATTGTTCTCAAAAAGAGAAAGAGAAGGAACATTGGCCTAACCCTTTTTATGAGGCCACAGTTACCCTGCTACTTAAACCACAAAAAGATACTTACAAACCAATTTTCCTTATGAAGGTAGGTGCAAAAATTATCAATAAAATAATTTCAAATTGAATCCAAGAACATATCAAAAAGATTGTCTACCACGATCCAGTAGGCTTCATCTCAGAGATGAAGGTTCAACATACATTAAGTTGATCAATGTAATCCACCACATAAAGAGACTGAAAGACAAAACCACATGATCATCTCATTAGAGGCAGAAAAAGCCTTTGACAAAATCTAACACCACTTCATGATAAAAGTTTTGGAGAGACTGGGGATTCAAGGGACATACCTCAACATATTGAAGGCCAAGCAATAGTAACATCAACCTAAATGGAGAGAAACTCAAAGCATTTCCACTAAAATCAGGAACAAGACAAGGATGTTCAGCCTCTCCATACCTATTTAAAACAGTATTGAAGTTTTAGCTAGAGCAACAAGAAAACTGAAGGAAATCAAGGAGACATAAATAGGAAAGAAAGAAGTCAAAGTATCTTTATTTGCAGATGATATGATTTTATACACAAATAACCCTAAAAATCCACCAGTACACTTCTACAGCTGATAAATACTTTCAGTAATGTAACATGATACAAAATTTACACAAAAAACCAGTAGCCTTCCTATATAATAATGACAAAGAAATCAGGGAAACACCACCTTTCAAAACAGCCACACACACACACACACACACGAGTATAACACCAACTTTCACTATAAAGAGTAACTCTAACCACGCCAGTGAAAGGCTTGTATAATGAAAACTTTAAAGATATTGAGGAAAGAAATTGAAGAAGATATCAGAAGATGGAAAGATCTCCCATGCTCATGGATTAGCAGGATTAACATATTGAAAATGTCCATTCTATCAAAAGCAGTCTACAGATTCAACACACTTCCCATCAAAATTCCAATATAATTATTCACAGAAATTTGCAAGGGCAATTCTCATCTTCTTGTGAAAACACAAAAATCCCAGGACATAAAACAATCCTGAATAATAAAGAACTACCAGAGGTATCGCCACCCCCAATCTCAAATTGTACTACAGGGCTATAATAATAAAAACAGCATGGTACTGGCATTAAAGCAGACATGTTAATAAATGAAATCTAACTGAAGACCCAGACATAAGTCCACATACATGTGAGCACCCAGTTTTCAACAAAGAAGCTGAAAATACAGAGTGGAGAAAAGGCAGCACCTTTAATAAAATGGCGCTGGTCAAACTGGATGGCTGCCTGCAGAAGAACGCAACCCGAACCATGCTCATCACCCTGCAGAAAACTCAACTCCACATGGGCCAAAGACCTCAACATAAGACCAGATACTGTGAATCTGATACATGAGTGTCCTGGTTAGTGTCAAGCTAAAGTCATCAGAGAGGAGGGAGCCTAAATTGAGAAAATTCCTCTATATGGTCCGGCTGTAGGCAAGCCTGTGGGGGCATTTTCTTAATTAGGTGATTGATGGGGGAGGGCCCAGTTCATTGGGTGGTGTCATCCCTAGGCAGGTGGTCCTGGGTTCTATGAAAAAGCAGGTTGAGCAAGCCATGGGGAACAAGCCAGTAGGCAGCGCCTCTCCACGGCCTCTGCGTCAGCTCCTGATTCCAGGTTCCTGCCCTGTTTTGAGTTCCTATCCTGACTGCCTTCAATGAAGTGATGTGGAAGAAGCTAAATAAACCCTTTCCTCCTCAAATTGTTTTTGGTTAAGGTGTTTTTTATCACAGCAATAGTAATCCCAACTAAGACAAAGAGAAAAGGTGGAACAGGCTTTAACTCAATAGCACAGGAAAAGATTTTCTGAACAGGACAAATTATGGGACTTCATGAAATAAAAAGGCTTCATGTATGGCAAAGGACACCATCATCCAGACAGATCAAATGGGAAAATATCTTTGCCAATTACATATCTGAGAGAGGGTTAATATCTAAAGCATATTAAGAACTAAAAAAAAAAAACCAACAACAACAAAATTGAACATCAAGAAAACAATGACTCAATTTTAAAAAATGGGCATAGATCTAAAGTTCTTAAGAGGAAACACAAATGGCCAAGGACCACTTAAAGAAATGTTCAACATCCTTAGTCACCAGGGAAAAGTAAATCAAAACTACTTTGAGATTTCATTTTACATCAATCAGAATGGTCAAGATCAGTAAAACAAATGACAGCTCACCAGCTGATGGTGGGAGTGTAAATTTGTACAACTACTATGGAAATCAATATGGCAGTTCTTTGGAAAACTGGGAGGATCTAGCTATATTCTTGGGCATATACTGAAAAGGACTCAACATTCTACTATAGAGAAACTTTCCCAACTATGTTCGTTGCTGCTCTATTCACAATAGCCAGAAATTGGAAACAATCTAGATGTCCATCAACTGATGAAGAGATAATGAAAACATGGTTGGGGCTGGTAAGATGGCTCAGTGGCTAAGAGCACTTGCTGCTCTTCCAGAGGACCCAGGTTCAATTCCCAGCACCCACAGGGCAGATCACAACTGTGGTAACTCCAGTTCCATGGAAATCAACACTCTCACACAGACATATGTGCAGACAAAACACTAATGCACATGGAAAAAAATTAAAAAACCTACAATAAAATGCCTCCTAAAGACATTCCGCTATACCAATAGATCCATGTCACTCAGCCATCATCAGAGACGCTTCCTCCTGTAGTAGATGGGAACTAATACTCTGGAAAATGAATGTGCAGAGAGCTAGAGATCTTGAAACATTAAATCCTAAATCTGATGTCTTCATCAAATTCTTCCCCTCAAGGATCAGGGAATTGAGTAGAAGAGGAGGAGGAAAGATTGTTAAGAGCCAGTGGGGATGGAAACCACAAGAGGACTGATGACAGATGAATTCACACAGTGCAGCATGCACAGGGCCTACAAAGGCTCACATCAGATGGGGTCCCATTGCTGAAATGGGGATGCTCACAAAGAAAATAGTTTCTCCAAGGGAATCTCACTGGGTACACAAACCACACTCAAAGGCAGGCCCCATGCCCAGCAGAGGTGGCTGACACAAAATGAACTCAAAGGTATTTCTGGAGACATTTTTGTCTTATAGTGCTTTGTTTGGGTATATATATTTAATCTTACAGGTCTTTTGCATGTATACTACAGTTTCTAATACATATTTTACGGGTTTTGGGTTTTGTGCACGTGTATGCTTTTTCCTCCTTTACTGGTTGTTTTGTTTTACTCTAGTCTTTTTTTTGCCCATTTGTTTTCTTGAGAGGGACAGAAAGAAGGGAGTTGGAAGGGTAAGGAGGTGGGGAGGATTGGAGAGGAGAAATTGATCAGAAGGGAGGGAAAACTGATCAGAATATATTGTATAAAAAACTTTATTTAAAAAATACACACACATGCCAGTGGGTGGTGGAGCATGCTTTTAATCCCAGCACTTGGGAGGCAGAGGCAGGGAAATCTCTGTGAGTTCGAGACCAGTATGGTGTACAGAGTGAGTTCCAGGATAGCCAGGACTATTACACAGAGAAACCCTGTCTTGAAAAACTGGAAAAAAAAAAAAAAACAAACCAGAACACACATACACACACGCACACACACACTACAGAACTGATGCTCACAGACTAGCCAAAATGACTGCTATATGGTCTGATCTCACAGAGCAGCTTCTTCACCTGCTGCAGGGCACCAGCAGCATCAGAGACCATGTCAGGGTCATGACCATTCTCTGTTCTAGCATTCTTAGAAGGATCCACTGGGATGTATGCATAAACTTTAGGGGTACCTGCACAGCATACTTCCTGCTCCACTCTAACCACCCTAGGACCAACACCTCTCAGTCTTCCCTCAGGCCAGGAGTATCTGGTTTATGAGACATCTCAATTTTGCCTGCCATTCCTGTGCATTGACAGTAATGATCAGACCCCTTTCCTGTGGCAGGAAGTTACTTCTGGTCTCCCCAAAAGTACTTCTGATTCTGATTCTGTTCTAGGCTTTGGGCCAGTTTTCTGATACAAAGGAAGGATGCTTTGCACTAGGGTCAAGGGTCAAGTTGTAATGGTCCTTTACTAACATTTTGGCTGAGAACCTGCTGAATCTTTGGGGAAATTTTCGCCAAGGAACATCTGCAAAGACCTATAGGTAATAGCTGGGTTAAGCATTTGTGATGGCTCTATGGTAAAAGACAGAAGCCTCTAAAAGTAGCTTCAAATAAAATGCATAGTCCTGAAAACGACCTCAGACCCAAAGTTCAACAAGTGGCAGTGAAATAGGCCAACCTTCGTTCTCTTTTGGTGTCAGTTATAGAAACTTGTTACCTAAGTAGCCAAGGCTGGTTCAGCATAATCAAGAGCTCCAGGACACGACATCCAAATTCAGTAGGAAAAATGCTAAAACAAGCACTACATAAGCATGACTGAGAATTCAGCTTATTTACTGCCCACAGGAAATAACTGTATGCCTACAGATTTTGTTTAATCTATCATACGTTCAGTGTTAAGTGAGACTTGCAGGAAGTGATTAGGATTTTCATTAAGTATGAGGTACAGTGGCACAGGCCTTATCTCTGAGTCTGAGGACAGCCTGGTTTACAAAACTAGTTCCCGGCCAGTCAACACTTCCAAGTGAGATACTGCCTTTTCAAAAAAGAAAAGACAAAGAACGAAGAGGAGAGAAAGATTAGGTCATGAGGCCTTCATGACAGGACTAGCATCCTTCCCGGAGGGAGACTCACACTGCTTTCCTGTATGTACACAGTAAGTCCACAGGAAGACATGGCAGGACAACACAGAAGATGGCCCTTGTAACAGCCCAATTTTGGACTTCTCAGACTCCAGAACTATGAGAAATTTCTGTGACTTAAGCTTCCCGAAACATGGCATTTTATTACAGCAACCTGATCAGATGAAGGTACTTACAAAATCCACCTTGAATGAGTTCAAATGCTATTCTGAAGAACAAGATGTCTAGCTTCAATGGCAAGTCTGAAATTAAGTTGGTACCTTTTTTTTTTTTTTGGAATAGGAAATTCAGCATTACTTTTAGGTGACTGTAAAATAAGAAGCACCATCTAGCTTTTCTCTATAATTTTTATTTCCAAAGAAAGGCAATTTGATTAGAAATGGACCCAAATCCTGAGAACCCCTAAGTTTTAGGCAACAGTTTAAGGATAAAAATAGAAAAAAATGACTTTCTTCCTCATTACTATCCAACAGGCAAAAAAGGGAATTTTATATTTGGTATGTTAACAAATTTCAGAAAAAAACATATTTGAGACTAAGCATCAAAGATGGAAAAAGATGTTAAATATATCAAACTATGTGCTTGCCAAAGGGAGACTCAGAAACAGAAACGAAACTCTGCTCATTGGTAGAGTAGGAGCTTTGCAGAATCCTGGGTTTGAAGTAGAATGAAGTAGAAAAGACCAACTCTTAGACACGGGTTCATTGATTTATTCACTTGAAGCATTGATTGTATTGTCCATTGCCAAGCATGATTTCAGTTGCTACCTGGAGAAAAAGCTGAAAGAATGCCATTGCCCTTAGCAACCTGACCCCAAAAGCTTACTTATACATGTCAACTGTAATATACAGCTTTGAGAGCCAACAGCCCCTACGCTAACTGCCATGGATGCTTCTGTTTGCTAGCCTGCTGACCCCACCTTGAGGCTCCAGAGTATAAAATGAGCAGGCAAACTGGACTCAGGATCCAAGCCTTCAGGAGCTGTCCTGGCTTTGGTCCACCAGTGGCATCGCTCTACCACTCTGACAGGTGTCAAGAGTGCTTAATATAGAGATTCCCACAATGGGCTCAGCTCCCTGGCACAGAAAGAAGGAAAGAAAAAGAAAACTAGTTGAAAATGAAAGAAATGATGGGTGATGAGTGGTACAATGCAGGAGGCGCTCAGCCCGCAGGAGAGGTGGTGTGACAGGATGGGACACAGAGAGTGGCGATGGCACCTACCACTTGTGCTCGTATCACTGGCTAGGCTTGGAACTTACGGTGTGTTTAGGAATTTATTCAATCTACACCACAACAGGCCTTCAGAATATCTCCATTTTAGGGGTGAGAAAACAGACTCAAGAGTGGTAACTTGTTGAAAGTTCATGGGACAGAAATCTGAGCCACAACCTCTCTGCACTCTGGACCCCGTGTGGTAGAGCCATGGTGGCACTTAGTTAAGCAGCATGTACAGCAGAAGCTGACTCATCACTGCAACGGAAATCAGAGACTCATGAGAAACACTGGACCCAAGGACATGGGATTTCAATCCCAGGTGACGGCTCTGGAATCATCCAGTTCCCTAAGCGGCCAGGCTCTCACCTGACAGTGCCACTGAACAGGACAGGCTCCTGAGGAATGATGGACAGTTTGCTTCGGAGGTCAGCCAGGCCGATGTCACTGATTCTCACTCCATCAATCTTGATGCAGCCTCCGGATAGCTCCACCAGACGGAAGAGGGCCATTCCCAGAGAGGACTTCCCTAATGAGTCAAAGAAGCAGGACAGCAGCTCTGTGAGTGACTTCTGAAAGACAAAACTAGTTTGCTGTGGTAGCGAATGTCAAAAACATCTGGAGTCAATGAAAACCTAAGCAGCTGGACACCTAGGTGAGGGGTTTTCTTGATTGGATCCTTTGAGGCAAGACCTACCCTAAATCTGGATCACACCTTTTGAAGGCAGCCCACATAAAAGGACATGGAAGAAGGAAGTTTTTGCTTCTTACCTTCCCTCTTCATGGCAAGTTCATCTGTTCTGCTGCTAAGACATTCCTTTGCCTGTGTTAGAGCCTACTTCTCAGGGAATTCCATGTAGACTGATGGCCATCTGAGACATTCAGCCTTGTGGACAGAAGAACTACCAGATTCTTGGCCTTCCTGTCATTGCAGCCACTGTCAGACTAACCAGACTACAGCTAATGCCACTCTTAATAATCTGCATATATACAGATATCCATTCCACAAACTCTGTTCCATCAGAAAATGGACTATACAGATTGTGATACCAGGAGTGGTTCTAGAGAAATAGAATTCTAAGAATGGATTTTTTCTGATAATTTTTATCATTTTCATTTCATGTGCATTTGTGTATTGCCTACACATATGCCTGTGTGAAGGTGTTGGATTTCTTGAAACTGGGGTACAAACAGTTGTGAGCTGCCATGTGGGTGCTGGGAACTGAACCCAGATCCTCTGGAAGAGCAGCCAGTGCTCTTAACCACCGAGCTATCTCTGCAGTCCCAAGGATGGATGTTTTAAGTATCTGGAATGGGCTATGCAATTTGCCAAGACCTACAGTTACTGAAGGCTCTCCTAAAGGAATGGAGGGCAAAAATTCCATGGTGTGAAGCCAGGCAGTGGTGGGGCACACCTTTAATCCCAGCACTCGGGAGGCAGAAAGAGGCAGATCTCTGTGAGTTCAAGACCAGTCTGGTCTACAGAGCAAGTTCCAGGACAGGCTCCAAAGCTACAGAGAAACCTTGTCTTGAAAAATAAAAAACAAACAAACAAATTACATGATGTGAACTATTTAAGTAACTTACTGGATTCACACAACTCCACTACCCCACTTTACACACAGACTTCCCATATCCTTCTCCAGGATCTAGCCTGACCACCTCAGCCATGCCTTTTCTGAAACCCTCAGATCTATTCTGGGTCCCACAAGCAATGCAGCAGCCTAGTCCGGGGTCAAGACCCTCCTTACCTATTCCCCAAACCACAGGACTCTCCCACATCATATTCAACCACACAGAACTACCCATCCCCATACTCCTGACTGGGAACAGGAAGTACATACTATGTCAACACCAATCTGCTCTGCCTACCTGATTTCATTCCACTCAAGTCATTTCCAACTTCCAGACCCAACCCACTTCATCTTCTTTTCTCCCCAAGCCTGCTTCATCTGCAAAATACTCAGAACTAGGAAAAATAATAAAGGAAGTCCATATGCCCAGATCTCGTCATAGGAACACCAACAATATGAAAGATGAAGTCAGTGTCTCCTCTCCAAAATCCACCAGTCTTGCAGAAATGCTTGCCGGTGAGAATTCCCCAAGTGAACTGCAGAACAGACTTAAGAGAGCAATCACAGCCTCATCAAAAAATGAAAACAAGGGGAAAGAACTTAATAAACACCCGAGTGAATCCCAAGAAAACACAAACACAGGTTGATGGAAACGAGGGGAACAATTGAAAACTTGAGAATGGAATTCAATCAGGAGATAGATACTAAAGAGGATGCAAGCAGAAATGAGGATGGAATGGAAAGACCCAAAAGCCCGAGGAGAAAATGCACAGGAAACCATTACAAGTAGAATGAATCAAGCATAAGACAGAATATCAGTTCCTGAAGATGAAACAGAGGACCTAGGCCATCTATCTGCAGCCTGTTAGAAACACATCCTGGCTTTAAAGATAGGCACTGCCTTAGAGTAAAAGGATGAACAAAAGTATTCCAATCAAATGGGACCAGGAAGCAAGGAGGCATTACTACCTTTTTTTGTTTGTGTTTGGAGACAGGGTTTCTGTGTGCAGCCCTGGCTGTCCTGGAACTCAGTTCACTCTGTAGAACAGGCTGCCCTCGAACTCAGAGGTTCACCTGTCTGTTGTGTGACATTCTTATCATATTCTGGCAATAAAGTTTGCTTTGAGTCAGAGGGTAGAGCTAGCCACTAGCTGACCAAAATCAACCATAGAGGTCTTAAAGGACTGAGGATAGGAGCCAGGAAATAGTAAGGCGGGGTGAGAGAAGCTCTCAGGCCCTTGGATTGAGGAACTGAAGAGAGAGGAGGTCACTGGTGGCTTCTTCGTCGCTTCTCTGATCATTCAGGTTCTTACCCTGATATCTGACTCCTGATTTTTTATTGAAAAAGAATAATTAGATAAACACTTCACTCGCCTCTGCCTCCCAAGTGCTGAGATTAAAGACGTTGCACCACCATCGCCTGGCTGGCATTGCTAACTTAATATTTGATAAAATGGACTTCAAACTAAAACTAATCAGAAGAGGACAAAGGGACACTTCATTCTAATCAAGGGAAAAATTAACCAAGATGACATTAATATCCTACACATGCACCAAATACTGTGGTACCCAATTTCATTAAAAAAAAAAAAGTACTACTCGATTTAAAGGCACAGATAAACATTGTCCATTAATAGTAGGTGATTTCAATATGTAAAAGGTCAAAGAAATCATGGAAGAAATAAACTTTCTGGAACTAAATGAAAATGAAAATACAAACTTCTGGGATACATTGAATAGTCCTACAAAAGAAATTTGTAGCTCTAAGTACCTACATTAAAAAACCAACCTTTCTCTGAGGCTCACTAACTGTTGTCCCTTCTACATCGCCCCTTTGCCAACCACAAGAGAGGGGTCTCAGCCTCCAAACCCTTAATAGCAGTTTCAATGACCTCTGAAAGTGGACTAATGGACCATCCAACTCATCCCTCTTCTTGCTACTCTGGACATTTTCCTGGGACTGTGATGGTCAAATTTGGTTGTTAACTTGACTACATCTGGAATTACCCAAAAATGGAGGGCACACTTGTAATGGATTTTTGCTTAAAGTAGGAAGATTTACTTCTAATCTGGATCTTTGAGGTAGGAAGACACACTTTTAATCCAGATCTTGAGGTGGGAAGACATATCTTTAAACCAGATCTAATCTAGGTCAGGCCTTCTGCTGGAAGCCTATATACTCTATAGTATACAATGACATGGAAGAAGGAAGCTCTCTTTTGCCTGCTTGTCCTTGCCTTGCTAGCAAGTCCATTCCTTCACTGGTATTAGAGTCTACTTCTGCAGGACTCCAGCATATACTGCAGACCAATCGAGACATCCAGCTTTGTGGACGGAACAACTACTGGATTTTTGGACTTCCTGGGCACAGCCAGCCATTGCTGGATTAGCTGGACAGAAGCCTGCAAGTTGTTCTAATAAATACCCTTTTGATATAGACTCTGAGAGATTCATTCTATAAGTTCTATTACTCTCTTGAACCTTGGCTAACTCAGGAACTCACAACTAAAGCAGTTGGGCTAAGGGTGTTTTTGTGCATCAGTTAACTTTCTGTCTCGCTAGCTCATTTCAGATCGGTTTACCATCCTTCAGGATCAACTTGATTCTTTGGCTGCTGCACTACTCCAAAATCAAAAAGGACCATGTCTGACTACTGCTAAGGATGGGATCTGTACCCTCATCCAGAAACAAATCCAAACTGCTTCCAGATGGGGTCAAAAACTTAGGCACCGGACAAAAATTCAGTACATGCCTCTGCCTATGTATGGGCTTTTGATTCCCTCTCACTCTGGCTCCTCCCCTTTATCGCTTCTTTCTTCCTTATTATTCTCATATACAACATTCATTTTGCTCTGTTGTTTAAACTTTTTAATGACGTTCCTCTTGGATCAAATCATTGCCATTACTAGTTCCACATTAGGACACTGGCTACCCTGGCTAGGTCCCCTACAGGGTCTCCTAACTCTTATCTCATTTTACTCTCTTGTCTCGGCCCCCTGTCCAATTGACTGTTTCCAAAGATTTCTCTGGGAGGGCATGAGGGCAACTATATAATCCACCACGGCCAACAAGCAGAAACTACTCCTGCTATGTGAAGTCAACCCAACCTACCCTCCACAGATCCTGAAGACAGACCCCAACAACCCAACTTTGTCCCCACTCAACAGGAAACAGCATCCATCCCCCTTTCTTTCTGATGCCCTCTGGGTCTGGAATAAAGGGCTAATAACCCAGAAACCTCAGGTGAGCCAAGAGACTCCACAAAGAAGCCTGTGGATGATAACATCTACAGGCAGTTGAGGACAGAGGAAGTTTCTGATGAGATCATCAAATATTTCCATTGGTATTTACAACACTGAGCTGCAGACAGAATCTTCCACCCCCAAACTTCCCCTTTCTGCCTATGGAGCACCAAGCCCTCCATGCCTGGGCACATGCTCTCCACTACCTTCACTGCTCTGATCAAATGGCAATCTGCTTCTGTAGAGGCTGTCTCCTTTTATCTACAAGTATTCTAGCTGGTTTTGTATGTCAACTGGATACAAGCTGGAGTCATCAGAGAGGAAAGAGCCATGAGATCTACTATACGGCATTTTCTCAGTATGTAATGCGGGAGGGCCAAGCCCATGGTGGGTGGTGCCATCTCTGGGCTGGTGGTCCTGGGTTCTATAAGAAAGCAAGCTGAGCTGAGTGTTGGTGGCACACGCCTTTAATCTCAGCACTTGGGAGGCAAAGGCAGTTGAATCTGAGTTTGAGGCCAGCCTTGTCTACAATGTGAGCTTCAGAACAGCCAGAGCTGTAACACAGAGAAACCCTGTCTTGAAAAATAACTAACCAAATAAATAAAGAAAGAAAAGAAAAAAGAAAGAGAAAGCAAGCTAAGCAAACCAGGAAAAACAAGCCATTGAGCAGCTCCCCCTAACCCTCCATGGCCCCTGCATCAGTTTATGTGTCCAAGATCCTGTACTGTTTGAGTTCCTGTCCCAACTTCCTCCAGTGGTGAACAGCAAGGCGGAAGTGTAAGTTGAGTAAACCCTTTCCTCCCCAACATGCTTTATGGCCATGGTGTTCCATGGAAGCAACAGAAACCCTAACCAGGACATTCATGTCACCTCAAATCAGCCCCATCTAACCACCTGCGCATCTGAAGAGCTTCACCGTTCTCTCTTTGTAGCGGACCTTAGGGCTGGAAACGGGGCTACTGAGCTGGATGAATTAATATCCATGGGTTTAACTGTGCCCGAGTAACCAAGGCCAGATAGCAACATTGACCGCCAGAGACAAGGTGAGTGCAGTTATCATAATGGGCACCATAGGCAAAGCCATGTCCACAATGGCCTGACCTGTAATGTGCACAAGCCAAGTGGTTTTTATGGTGGTATGATTTGTATAGACCTTTCATGGTGTTTCTAAATATTAACTAGATAAGAAGTCTACTGCATTTTTATTTGATCTGTGTAAGCAGAAAAAGTCTTGAACAAAAGAAAGAAAGGCTACACTTGATCATAGCAATAAGGAACCTCAGCCTGTGAACAGACTATTATTTTTCCTTGAATTCAAAAATCCTCCCTCCTCAGCCTCCCTAGTAACTGGAAACACAAACCTGCACTTAGGCCTGGCAATTACTTAAGTCTTTACTAGAAACCTCATGCAGCAATCTTCACAGTTATCTTCCTGAGACAACTGGGGCACCTGGCCAAGGTAGCAAGACGGGTCTCCTAGAAGTGAATGACTGTTACAACACAGGACCTGCTTACTCTCCCTGGGCCTAAGCTCGGGGAGGGAATGTGCCTGTAACACACAGTAACACATTTCTAAGAATAAGAGTGATGTAAAATGCTTGACAAGAAAGCCATTTTTTTTCTTTCTGTTGAGACAAGGTCTACACAGCCCAAACTGCTTTGAACTGGTAGTGATTCTCCTGCCTCAGGTTTCTTAGAGCTGAGATTATAGGTGTGTGCCACCAGGCTTGGCTCCAGGTCAAGAAAACAATTTCTGCCTTCAAGGGAACACAGCTCCTTATCTACAGTCACGTACTTTTGCAAATGGGGGGCTACAGTGACATCTTACAAAGGCTTGAGAATTCATCACACATTTTGACTGCAGTACTTACTATTCAGGAAAAATCAGTAATGGTTCAATTCTGTACAAACTCGGGATAGTTAAATATAAATTATGGTACATCCATTAAATAGAATGAGGCATTATGTTATATAATAATCAAGACACTGATGGTTCTAAAAAAAAAAACTCAAAAAGGCCACAAAAACCAGTGTACAAAACAAATACACTTATAGAAATGTGTATTAATAGGAAGTCACTAATAAGAGACCCACCAACATGCCACCAGTGCTGATCTGGGTAACCGGTTCTGGTGCGACCAGTGCTGATCTGTGGTAACCGGTTCTGGTGCTATCAGTGTTTATCTGTGGTAACCGGTTCTGGTGCTATCAGTGTTTATCTGTGGTAACCGGTTCTGGTGCTATCAGTGTTTATCTGTGGTAACCGGTTCTGGTGCTATCAGTGCTGATCTGTGGTAACCGGTTCTGGTGCTATCAGTGTTTATCTGTGGTAACCGGTTCTGGTGCTATCAGTGCTGATCTGTGGTAACCGGTTCTGGTGCTATCAGTGTTTATCTGTGGTAACCGGTTCTGGTGCCACCAGTGCTGATCTGTGGTAACCGGTTCTGGTGCTATCAGTGTTTATCTGTGGTAACCGGTTCTGGTGCTATCAGTGTTTATCTGTGGTAACCAGTTCTGGTGCTATCAGTGTTTATCTGTGGTAACCAGTTCTGGTGCTATCAGTGTTTATCTGTGGTAACCGGTTCTGGTGCTATCAGTGTTTATCTGTGGTAACCGGTTCTGGTGCTATCAGTGTTTATCTGTGGTAACTGGTTCTGGTGCCACCAGTGCTGATCTGTGGTAACCGGTTCTGGTGCCACCAGTGCTGATCTGGGTAACCGGTTCTGGTGCGACCAGTGCTGATCTGGGTAACCGGTTCTGGTGCCACCAGTGCTGATCTGTGGTAATCTTTCTTCTACTGTGCTTTGCCATGTGCTCCAGGTATTCTGTTCTGAGAATATAATGAGAAAGCACTGTGTGCCCAAGAGCAAGGCCAAAAGCAAACTCAGAAAGGTGGTTTCAGAGGCCCGAGACAATAAAGACTTTATCAGGGATTTGGTTTGTGAAGATGGAAGCGATCTTTGACACACTGCTATGTGCCAACCAAAGGTTAAATGCGGATGACTTTGAACACTTCTCCAGGACCAGTGCAGCCCTTACCTGACCCTGTGCGCCCCACGATGCCAATCTTCTCCTTGGGCTTGATGGTGAAGGACACTTTCTTAAGGACCAGTGGAAGATTTTCCCGGTATCGCATTTCTGCATTCTCAAAGGTTACTTCTCCCTCCTGGGGCCAGTCCGGGGGAGGAGCCTTGTTCTTGATTCTCGCAGGTGCTTCCAAAGACAGAGTCTGAGGAAAGAGTGGGTGCTTCAGACTCTTGTGGGGCAGCAAAGTTTACCAGAGAGTAAAAGGAGGGCAAGCATAGCAGCCAAGGCAGTTGCCACCATGTATCAAAGACCCCTGTATGAAAGAATATGTTGACAGTAAATGTTCACACCCCAACAACCAAGACAGAGACATGGCCATAGCTACTAAGCCAAGGTCTGCAAGTGCCAGCTGGCACAGCTGCCACAGACTGAGGGACCTAAGGGTGGAGCGTGAGGCCTTCCCGCCCCACACAATTCCATGAACTCAATACCACTGGCCTGCATTAAAACTGAAGTAAGGTAATTAACATTTATTGAACATATAAATATAATCCAAGAACACAGACTGCAGTTCCAGCGCGCTTGTGTGTGTGCTCTTGTGTGTGTGTGTGTGTACTTGTGACCTAAACATGCCAACCACAACAGTATGACCTATGTGAGCCATTTCACCTCTCTGTGTTTTAGTTCCTCATCTTCAAGCGGCACAGAATGGATTTGGCCCTGGCAACCCATTCCTGCTACAAAAGGCTGGGTTAGAGCTTCCTGTGTAATTCTGTCAGAGCAGTCAACCCTCTTGTTTTAAAAATTCTCTGGCAAGCACTCTTTGGTTTCATATCTTTAAGGTGAAGAGCACCAAATTAGTATTTGGGGTGTGTGTGTGCTTGTGTGTGTGCTCTTGTGTATGTGTGTTTGTGTGTGTACGTGTGTTTGTAAGTATGTGTGTGTGCTTATGTGTGTGCGCTTGTGCGTGTTTGCTTGTGCGTGTGTTTGTAAGTATGTGTGTGTGCTTATGTGTGTGCTCTTGTGTGTGTGCGTGTGTTTGTAAGTATGTGTGTGTGCTTATGTGTGTGCTCTTGTGTATGTGTGTGCGTGCGCGCTTGTGTGTGTGCTCTTGTGTGTGTGTGTGTTTGCTTGTGCGTGTGTGCTCTTGTGTATGTATGTGCGTGCGTACTTGTGTGTGCGTGAGTTTGTATGTGTGTGCGTGCTTATGTGTGTGCTCTTGCGTGCGTGCTTGAGCGTGTTGGGGATGGGGAATGGAATGTGACACTGCAAGCTGGAAAGACTGTGCTGCTGTGTGGGGCAGGCATCTGGGTCATACTGTAGAGTGGCATCAGGAAGGCAAGCTTCACAGCGCCCACTGTCCCACCACTGTCTATCATCTTGCTCTCTCCAGAAAAGGCCTCACCAAGAGCAATATTTTACTCTACCCACATATGCTCTCCATAGACCACAACACTGAGCAAAGCACCAGCTAAACATAAAGAATAGCTGCTACCACATACATCACATAGCTATCTGGACTTTTTATGAGAACAGTCATTTGTTATGTTTGAGAAATATCTGCTAAAGCAGGGCAGTGGTGGCGCATGCCTTTAATCCTAGCACTTGGAGGCAAAGGCAGGCAGATCCCTGAGTTCCAGGACAGCCAAGGCTACACAAAGAAAACCTCTGTCTCGATAAATACATACATGCCTGCTGAAAGAAAGGGAGGGAGGGAGGGAGGAAGGGAGGGAGGGAAAGAGAGGGAAAGAGGAAGAAAAAGAAAAGAAAGGAGAAAGATCAAATAGTGGCCGGCAAGATGGTTTGGCAGGTAAAGGTGCTTGCTGCCAAGCTCGACAATCTGAATCGAATCCCTGGAACCCACACATTATTAAGAGAGACCCACATGTTATCTATCCTCTGACCTCTGCATGTGCACTGTAGCATGTGTACACACACACATATATACGAATGCACAATATATATATATAAATCAATGGATAGATAAATAAATAAATAAGGAAGCGAGGTATGATGGTGTAAGCCCGTGAAGCCCACACTTGGGAGGCTAAGGCAGTAGCATCATGGCTTCAGGCTAGCCTGAGCTAGACAGGAAGACCCTGTGTCAAAAGAATAGTAAGTAAACAGCATCTTCTAATAACTAACAAAAGAATAGTAAGTAAACAGCATCTTCTAATAACAAAAGAATAGTAAGTAAACAGCATCTTCTAATAACTAACAAAAGAATAGTAAGTAAACAGCATCTTCTAATAACTAACAAAGTTCTTTACAAATCAGTGAAGACACGCCTCACTGCTAGAACAAGAAGATTTCAAGTAGAAGAGTTCTTCAAAACTGCCTGCACATCAGCTATTTAGGACACGAAATGTTTTCTTCACCATGAGCAATGGTGTAAATGCTGTAGTTCTCAGGGTGGCTTACAAAATTGGGGATCTTGAAAAAGGAGCAAATCCTAAAAATCCTCACTAGCACTTGCAGTGCTTCTTTCTACATGAATCACATTCAGAGTTGCAGGAAAGACACCAGCAAGATACAAAACGCAAAACCGAGAGGAAGATCCAGCATTCTCGGTAACAGTCAAACGCACTAGTTCCTAAACAGATGAGAATTCACTACGCAGCTTCATAGCCACAGAGCCTGGCTCCAACCTCAGACCAAGGACATTCGTCTTCAGAGATGAGACCCATGCCAATCTCTGCCAAAGGCTCAGCAAGGGACCCTGGTGGCCATCATTGACCAAGGGCAACTAGACCAGACTAAGAAGTAAAATGATGTATAGTGTGCACTTCAGAAACAGGGCCCTGAGGCCCCAGAGCCAAAACTGACCTGAATGCTACCTCCCTGAGGACCAGTCCCAACGGGCACATCTACAAAACACTCCCATCTAAGGGACACTGTGGAAGAGGTGGCAGAAACTGTAAGAGCCAGAGGATCAGGCTGTAAGACTGTGTTTCCCAGAAATATCAGAAGCCATGCCCATAAAGTCTCACCAACATGGCTCCCGAAACCTGAGCTGAACAAGGAGGACACCAACGAACATGCCAAACTGCACAGGGGAAAGCCGGGAGCCTCCACCCTCCAGAGAACCACAGGCTACGGAGGGAAGCTGGGAGTGCGACAGGCGGCCTTCCCCAGGGAAGAGCACGCCAATTGGTTTTCCAGTGAAAGACAGTCAGTCCTAAAAACATATATGAAGTACATTATATGAACTCAACAGGCTATACTTGGGAATATGTATCGATATACAAACATGAAGATGCATACAACTAAAACTGATGAAAAAAGATACCATGAACATGAGGGAGAGTGGGGAGGGGTATGTGGTGAAGAAGGAAAGGGAATGAAGAAATGCTGTAATTAAAATACAAGCTCAAAAATAAACAAGCGTAAAAAATAATATAAAAGTGGTTTGTTATTTACTTATTTATTTTGATTTTTGGAGACAAGGTTTCTCTGTATAGTCCTGGCTGTCCTTGAACTCTCTCTGTAGACCAGGTTAGCCTCAAACTCAGAGATCTACCTACCTTGAACTCAGAGATCCACCTGCTTCTGCCTCCCAAATGCTGGGACTAAAGGTGTGTGCACCACTGCCAAGCAGCACCATTATTATTATTATTACCGCTATTATTACTATTATTATTGGTGTATGGTTTTAAACAGTGTAAGGAAAATGTTACCTTAGCTTAACTGAAAGACAGACTTCTGAATATGTCACTGTTAACTCTAGAAGTCAGCCAGGGAACATGAGTTTTCAACTAAACAGAATTTATCAGTCTATTCAGGAACTTTTACGGTTTTCCCTTTTCTATTCCAAACATACTGTTGAGACTACTAATCTCAGTGAGGCAGGTGGACCCACCGTCCATGACAGAAGAAAAAAAAAAACCCAGAAAGGGCCTCCTCATTCTGACCTTTATGTAGTGGTTGATCCTCTCCACTGAAGTGAATCGGGCTTCTGTCTCGGATGCCAGTCTAACTGTAAACTGGAACAGTCCTGTTAACTGAAAATGGAAAACAAAAACCAGAAGAAAGTATATTGGTACAGGTCAGGCAACAAGAGAGAACTTCCTACACCTGCAGGGCTGTGACACACAGAATAGCCAGAGCTCACAGGTGCAGCGTGAGGTTTTGGGCCCAGGCGTTTTCTTGCATTTAATGCCACACTCACTACTCTCATCAAATACAGTAGTGCAAACACTCTTGAAGCCAAAGGCCTTCTAGCCATCTATTCTCTTTCCAGTAACACAGGTCTGAAGCAGTGTAACTTCTGAACCACATATCTGACCTCAGTCTGTTGGTGGCAACCAGAACAAATGGAAATTTCAACCTGTGAGCAACAACTGAAAACATTTCCAGGAGAGGGACATGAGACAACACATGGAAAGACAGTGCACAGCCCCGTGCCCTCAGACTGCGTACTACATGGCACACGGGCAGCTAGTAGGCCTACACAGACACCAGGGCATCCAGGAAGACACAGTTCTTTGGAGCTCGTTTGCCTTATTTTTCTCTTTACAAAATGAAAAAGAAGCCAAAATCACACAAGAGTACAGTAGTGTAATAAAAGCCGTGTAACCGAACTCTATCTTGGTAAACAACCGTCAGCATCGCTCATGTTCATCTTGTCACTCCTCGGCTCCACTCCCCAAAATATGTGCAGCTAGAGTCCCCATATTCTACCATGGCATCTTTAAGTGTCTCTCTAAAATAAAAACTCTAAAAAAATACAGCTCCAATACCACTTTTAAAATTTAATAGAAATTACTTGTGTGCACTGATGTCAAAATATCTTTAAATGGTCAGTGGTCAAATTCTCAACTTTATCTTGAGCTATCTGAGGACCTTTAAACGTCACTAGAGATGAGAAGGTCTGTGCATATAATACTGGAAAAAGCAAAAGTCTAAACAGAAAGTAGATGTAAACAGCAAAAGGGAGTCGGCATAACACTCAGAAAACAGAAGATGCCAGAGAGGAGATGGTTGTGAACACATCTGTAATTACAAAATCACTTTTAAATGTTTCTTTATGAAGATAACATGTATCTTCCCCCTCCCTTTTTTGAGACAGGGTTCTATTTGACTGTCCTGGAACTTGCTATGTAGACAAGGCTGGCCTCAAAACATAGCGATCAGCTGTTTCTGCTTACCAACTTCTAGGATTGAAGGCATATAGTTCTGCCAGGCAATATGGCACACACCTTTTAACTCAGCACTCAAGAAACTGAGGCAGGTGGATCTCTGAGTTTGAGGCCAGAGCAGTCTACAGAGCGAGTTCTAGGACAACCAGGACTACACAGAGAAACCCTATCTCAAAACAAACACATGTATTTCACTAATATACATAGCAGACTATTTTAATTCTCGATTCTACCCACTTCCCCAGGCAGACACCTCCAGCCCAGTCACTGACCTGCACGGCATAGGAGATGGCAAGGCCCGCATAGGCTGGGGGAATCTGCCCATGCATGAGAACAATCATCAGCCCAGTGGTGGTGATCAGGGCAATGCTGATGAGGTCCAGCCGCACTGCCAGCCACCTCATTGCGCAAGTGAACAAGAAAAAAGGAGCTTGGTTGTCATCCAGTAGCTCCTGATACCTGTGATGAAGAAAGAGAATAACAAAGGGGTGAATAAAATACCACATAATCTGATTCACCACCTTCAGTGGTGGCTTGACACTTCGGAGTGCCAGGCAAGTACTTTCTGGTCTTCAGCCAAAAGAATGACCTGAAGTTTCAGAAACACAGAAGAGGCCATGGTGTTCTAGTGTTAGTTACCCTTTGAGAAACACTGAAACTCACACTGAAGACGGTAGGAGGGGCAAGTGTGGGGGTGCTGCCTTTAATCCCAGCATTTAGAAAGTGATAGCAGGTGGATCTCTGTGAGTTTGAGGTCAACCTAGTCTAAATAGGGAATTCCAGACCAGAGAACATAATGAGACCATGACTTAAAAAGCAATAAACTAGGGGCTAGAGAGATGGCTCAGTGGACTGTTCTTGCAGAGGAACTGGGTTTGGTTCTCAATACCCACAAGGCAGCTTACAACCATATGTAACTAAATATAGTTCCAGAGGACCTGATGCCCTCTTCTGGCCTCCAAGGATTCCTGCACACACACAGGGTACATAAACTCATTCAAACACACACACGCACGCACATGAACACATACATATACATGTGCACACACATACACAAAGAACATTAAAAGCAGCAGCAGCATACATGAAGGAGAAACATCACTACATGAGAGGCATGGGTAGAGAGGCCAAATCCAAAGGCTTGTGCTGAACTTTAGAGAAATGTTTTAGGTCAGGGGTCATTTCCTCAAAACAAAAGTTTTCAAAAGCAAGCAGCAGAGCAGTCCAAGGTCCTGAAAAGAAACTCTCAGAGTGACTATAGGATCGATGCTGAGTGTGTGAACATGCTACTAACAGGAAATTGTTTCCCAAGGCTACTGAGCCAAGAAGTAGTGAGCTGAAGCCAGGCAGGAGGGAGACAGGTAGCACCCACCAAAGAAGGCACATGGCCCCGCAATCACAAGGAGTAAGCAGAGCTCTAGAGAGGAAGTTCTGCTAGGCACATGTGTTTGGCCTTAAAAAAAAAAAAATCACTTTTCTCCTTACAGTAAAATACAAAATCTTCAGAAAAAAATGCAATAAGAAGAAAGAACAAGAAAATGTAGAATTCCAGACACTAACATTGTACCACTCTTCCCATGAAAACACTCCTACAGTTTATTATCTTAAGTTAGGAAGGCTTTTTCTAAGCCATTCAGAGTAATTTTTACTAATCTATTTTCCTCTACTATTTTCATGAAAAATTACTTAATTTTTGATAGGCAATATACACATGAGTGCATGCGCGTGTGCACACACACACACACACGAGAGAGGTTTTTTCACATGTCTGTGTGCATGTGTGCACATGTATGATGTGGGATTCCCCTCTGTATTCTGTGAATATCATTGGTTAATAAAGGAACTGCTTTGGGCCTATAGTAGAGCTATAGGGGAACAGAGCTAGGCGGGGAAAACTAAACTAAATGCTGGGAGAAAAAAGGGCAGAGTCGCTGGGCGGTGGTGGCGCACGCCTTTAATCCCAGCACTCAGGAGGCAGAGGCAGGCGGATCTCTGTGAGTTCGAGACCAGCCTGGTCTACAAGAGCTAGTTCCAGGACAGGCTCCAAAGCTACAGAGAAACCCTGTCTCGAAAAACCAAAAAAAAAAAAAAAAAAAAAAAAAAAAAAAAAAAAAAAAAAAAAAAAAAAAAAAAAAAAAAAAAAAAAAAAAAAAAAAAAA
>PVIU01004556.1:0-125078 GCA_004026605.1 Ondatra zibethicus | reverse complement strand
AGCCATCTCTCCAGTGTCCCCCACCCCAACTTGGCTATTTTAAGGAGTCAGTTCTGCACAGATCTGAGGAAAAGTTCCTGTTTTCCCCTCTTCTCATTCATTCATTCAACAAACTTCAGGGTTTTATTTGTTTATTAGGGAGGGCTTGAGACAAGGTCTCATTTAGCCCAAACTGTCCTCAAACTATGTAGTAAAAGATGACTTCGAGCGCCAGAGGCTTCTGCGTCCACCTGCAAAGTGAAGAGATTAGAGACAAACACCACCGCATCTGGATTCACCTGTAATTTAAAGTGAACAACACAATGGGTCTCGTGTGCTTGTGATACCATTGCCATAACTAACTTCTCCCTAGAGGCACCTTGGGCCCCCAAGCAGCCGCTCCCAAGCCTCTATCTGCTCTCTGTCCTTCCTCTTCAGCATAGGCCACCCCCATCTCTATAGAGTTGTCTATTACTGGAGACAACTGAAACCATTACATTTTTATTTACCAGGGAGCCCCTCGTGTGCCACAACATGCATATGCCAGCCAGAGAACAGCCGGGGAGAAGTCAACTCTCCTTCCACCATGTGGGTCCCTGGAACCAAGCTCTGGCTGTCAAGCTTAGTGGCAAGCGCCTAAGTGCCGAGACAGCTTGCTGCCCGCGCCTTACATAAATTCATTCTACAACACTGGTTCTCAGCCTTCCTAACGCTGCAACCCTTCAATACAGTTCCTCATGCTGTGGTGACTCCAACCATAAACCTGTTTTTGTTGCTGCTTCGTAACTGCAATTTTGCTACTGTTATGAATTGTAAAGTAAATATTTTTTGGAGATGGAGGTTTGCCAGAGGGGTCATGACCCACAGATTCAGAACCGCTGCTCTAGAGGCAGGCACTTACCTTGTTTTTGTATATGTTGTAACTCGGGTCACTACTTCGTGTCTTTTCATCGAGGAGCAATATTCCATCGGATGGGCAGACCCCCTCTTCACTATCTGTTAATCAGGGATGTCCTGGACAATGGGTTCTTTTCACATGGGGGCTGTTGTAAATAAGACTGTTATGGATGTATATGATATACCTTTTAAAGATTACAGACATCATCCACATACCACAAACTGGACATTTTCACCCTCAGTGAGCCAACCCATTGGTTCTTAGCACCATCACAACGCTGCAAAAGGATTACCACCAATTCCAGAGCACCCCTTCACCCCTCCTCTCCCATCAGCAGTGCTCCTGGGTTTCTTGGCAGCAGCCCCCTGTCATCCATCTCCCTCCTGCCCGCTTCCCCTGGCAACCACTAATCTACCATCTGTTGTAGAATATTATTTTAAGGTGTGTTGCTTTTGGTTATGCTGCATTCGTTTAACTCTGTGAAGCTGCGAGTCTTTGCCTGGTCCTAATAAAGAGCTGAACAGCCAATAGAGAGGCAGGAGCAAGGATAGGCGGTGCCGCCAGGCAGAGAGTATATAAATAGGAGGGAAAAAAAGAGGAGAAAAGATAGAACAAGGGGCGAAGGAGCAAGAGGAAAGAAGGAGGAGGACACCATGGGCCAGCCACCCAGATACACAATAAACCATGGAGTGAGAAGTAATGAAAGGTATACAGGAATAGAGAAAGGTTAAAGTCCAGAGGCAAAAGATAGACAGGATAATTCGAGTTAACTTTTAACAGTGTATAAAAGCTGGCTAGAAACAAACCAAGCTAAGGCCGGCATTTGTAAGAAAGACTAAGACTCTTTGGTGGTTTATTTGGGAACTGGGTGGCAGGTCCCCAAAAGAACAAAAAGAGTAAAAACAACCAACAGCTGCCATCTGCCTTTTCAGACTTCCCTACCCTGAACATTTTACGTAGGTGAAGCCACACACCAGGGGTGTATGTGTGTGTGTGTGTGTGAGAGAGAGAGAGAGAGAGAGAGAGAGAGAGAGAGAGAGAGACACTGTCTGGCAGCCATGCTTTATGGCAGCTGAGGGGACGTCCGCGTTGTCAGGACAGAGGTGCAGCCATGCTTTGTGTCAGCCAGGGGACGTCCGCGTTGTCAGGACAGTAGTGCTGCCATGAACATGGGCATGTTTTTGTGTGGACGTGACTTTCTCTTTCTCCTGGGCGTGTCCCTGAGGCACAGACAGCTAGTCACACAGAGGCTCCTTGTTTACCTTCCTGGGGAATGGACATTTTACTGCCAGTGTATAAAAGCTCTCCATTCTCCACGGCCTCCCTTTGGGTTCTAGCCATTCCAGTGGGTGTGAAATGGAATGTTGTGGTTTGTGCAATAAACTTTTACTGAGTTCCTTCTGAGTGCCAAGCTCTGGTGAAGGGCTGGAGATCTAGTTACAAACAAGACTTGGATGCCACCTATCTCCGTGGAAAGATCTGCATAGATTTAGACACCAAAGGAGCAAAGGATAGCTCACAAGATAGATCCAGGAAGTGGTAAGTAATATCCTAAGTTACAAAGGCTTTGGCAGTGTAATGGAAAAGGGTGAGGTGTTGTGGAATATTATTTTAACTAGACAAAGATGGGTTACATTAGGTTATGCTCTGGAATATTACTCTAGCTGTGTAATGGTATGTTCTATTTGTTTATGTGCATTTGCTTAACGTCGTAGGGATGTGTGTTTAACTATGTAAAGATGGACTGTATTTGTTCCACCTTGCCTGCCTAAGGCACCTGATTGGTCTAATAAAGAACTGAACGGTCAATAGCTAGGCAGAGAAAGGATAGGCAGGGCTGACAGGCAGACAGAATAAGTAGGAGGAGAAATCTAGGAGAGAAGGAAGGAGGAGAGAATGAGGAGAAAGAGAGGGACATACCCAGGGTCAGCCAGGCAGCTGCCACCAGCCGGACTTGAGAAGCCATGAAAATAAAATATCAGAAGGAAGAAAAGTAAAAATCCCAGAGGCAAAAGGTAAATAAAGAGAAACAGGTTAATTTAAGTTAAAAGAGCTAGCCAGAAATGTGCCTAAAGTAGGCTGAGCATTCATAACCAATAAGTCTCCCTGTCATGATGTGGGAGCTGGTTGGTGGCCAAAAAGAAAAAGCCTGGTACAGCAGTGCTGTTGTGTGGCATGTGGGTGTAGGAGACAAAGCCCCTTGGGAAGGTGGCTTTTCTGGGACACCTCTAAGCCCAGCACTCAGGAGGTGGAGGCAGGAGGATTAGGAGTTCAAATCATTCTCAGTTACATAGTAAGTTTAAGGCCAGCCTAGTCTCTAAAATAAGAGAAAGCACTACATGAAGGCATGAAGAAACCATAAGCACACATTATTAAGTGGGAAAGGACTCTGAAAGAGTCCCTCCCTGTATGATTCTTCACACACACACACACACACACACACACACACACACACACACACACACACAAGAATCAAGTTCAAAGGTCTCACTATGTAGCTCTAGATGGCCTGAAACTCACTATGTAGACCAGATTTGCCTTGAACTCCTAGTGATCCCTCTGCCTCCGGGTACTGGGATTAATGTGTGCACCATGCACCACCACACTCAGTATTGTTGTTTGTTTGGATTTTTTGAGACAGGGTTTTTCTGTGTAGCCCTGACTGTCCTGGAACTCACTTTGTAGACCAAGCTGGCCTTGAACTCAGAGATCCGCCTGCCTCTGCCTCCAGAGTGCTGGGATTAAAGGCATGCGCCTCTACTGCCTAGCTGCATTATTGTTTCTTGAAACAGGGTTTCCTGTAAGTCAGGCTGCCTTCGAAGTCCCTATGTAGCAAGGACAAATTTGAACTCCCGCTCTTGCTGCCTCCATCTCTGAGATGCTGTGATGTTTCTGCTTTCCCTTTGGGGATGATCCGGTTTTCCTGCTCTTGCCCTGTCTGGGTTGGGCAGGCCCACTGGCTTGTCCTGTGGCCTCCCCTGCTGCACATGTATGTCTGTCTTCTCCTGAACTGCACACACCACATGTCCATCCTCTCCTGTTTATTCTGTGCTGCTTTTGCTGTCCCTGGGAAGGAGCCCAGGGCCTCTCACATGTTTCACTGAGCTCTGGTCCCACCACCGAGCCATGCCCCTAGCCCTGTTCCTGTTTTAACCGTAGCAACTTCATGGACTGTCAAGGACCTTTGGTGTGCCAGCATTTGGAGGTCACTCTCTTATCAAATGTGCTCAAACATACATACTCCCCATACCAAATGTTTTTTTTTTCTCTATTAAGGAATTTAGTTTTATAATTTGTAATGGAAATGATCTCTGTTCGCAGGTTGGGAGTGTGTTGTTTTGGTGGCTGTGGTTACTTTGGCATCATTTAAATTCTTATTTCAAGTTGGAAGCATCCTCCAGGCCACTGGACTTCTCCCAGGCTCCAGAGCTGAACTCAGGACGCTGAAGAAGGAGCCACACTGAGTCCAGCTTCTCAGTTTCCTCATCTGCCCCAGATAACTCCAACAGCAGATGAGGTCCAAGCAGACCTAAGCACTGACTTGGGACAGGCAGCTCTGGGCTGGGCCGTTCTGAAGAAGCAGGATCTGCTTGGGCTCCTTCTTGCGAGCTCTAACTAAAGGGAAAAGTCTGCATTCTGAAATCCCAGTGGCAGCTTCTTCCTAGGAACACACATGAGGCTCCCCAGAGACGGGAACCAGTGTGAAGTTCTGTGGCTCTCAAGGTCAAGGGTAGCTCTCTGGCATGGTCCTCACAGTCCGACACTGCTCTGGCTCCCTTTCTGGTGTGCTTTCTTCCCCTCGCTTCCCTGTCTTGCACCAATATTCTGGCAGCTTCTATACTGCAGGGCCTTTGCCCCTGTTGCTGTGATGGCCCAGAGTGTGTTCACTATTGCTTTCCTCTTTCTCTCTCTCTCTCTCTTTCTCTCTCTCTCCCTTCCTTCCTTCCTTTCTTTCTTTCTTTTCTATCTCTCCTTCCTTCCTTTCTCTTTCTTTTTTTCCTTCCTTCTTTCCTTCCTTCCTTCCTTCCTTTTTCTTTCCTTCTCTTTTAAGGATATACTTATTTATGTCCTAAAAGATTGCACAGGTTACATATATTCACTAAAGAAAACAAGATTATATGGAGAATGAAAAAATCAGAGGAATAAAAAGGAGTAATCTCGGAGGAGGGAGAGACATTTTCTTCAATGGTATGTCACTGCTGAGGTGCCCATACTTGGGTACGCAACCTAATGAAACATACTGGGTTATAAAAAAAATATTTGAAAGTAAAAGAGAGGCTATTTGGGGAATGAAAAGTGTGGTGGTTTGAATAAGGATGGCCCCAATAGGCTTATATGTTTGAATGCTTGGTTTCCAGTTGGTGGAACTGTTGGGAAAGGTTAGGAGGCGTGGCCTGGTTGGAGGAGGTGTGTCACTAGGGGTGGGCTTTTGGATACAGGATTTGTCTGTGTATCCCTGACTATCCTGGATCTCAGATATCTGCCTGCCTCCAGCTCCCTGTAGGGAAGGGTGCCGCCCACAGTTAGGGTGGATCTTCCCACATCAATTAACATAATCACTGCAGTCCTTACAGGTATGCTCAGAGGCCCATTCTCCAGGTGATTCTAGATCCTGTCAAACTGCCAGTTTGTGCTAACCCTCTCACAGGGTCTCATGTCACCCAAGTTGGCCTCAGACTCACTGTATAGTTGAAGCTGACCTGAGACTGCTCATCCACCTGTCTCTATCTGCCAAGTTACAAGCATGTGTCTCCAGAGAGTCAGGAAGAACAGGCTTTGGGGCTGGCCTTGGCTACAAAGCAAGACTCTATCAATATATTTCTAGATTTTGAAGACCAGTTGCCCTGAGAACTTGAGTTAACTGCTCCTTTCCCTGCTTGACAGGAGGGCCTGGGTTCAAATTCAGCCAAGCCTGTTTACCTCCTTTTCAGAAATGTATCTTGGAATCTCTGATGTGGGATGTCCTTCTGTATATGTGTTGCTTTTATTGGCTAGTGAATAAAGCTGCTTTGGCCTATAGCAGGGCAGAATATAGCCAGGCTGGAAGATATATATATATATATATATATATATATATATATATATATATATAGAGAGAGAGAGAGAGAGAGAGAGAGAGAGAGAGAGAGAGAGAGAGAGTAGGTGGAGTCAGGGTGACGCCATATACCTGCCGAAAGAGACAGACACCCAGAACCTTTACCAGTAAGCCACAGCCCTATGGTAATATGCAGATTAATAAAAACTGGTTAATTTAAGATGTAAGAGACAGCTAGGAATACACCTAAGCTATTGACCAAGCAGTGTTGTAATTAATACAGTTTCTGTGTGATTTTTCAGGTCTGGCATCTGGGAAAGGAAAGAGAAGTCTCCACTTACAAAATGGTGCCCACCGTCTGGGGCATGGATCCACATAAGACTTAAAGAAGGTTAAAAAAAAAAAGGCTTCTAGACCCACAAAATGGGAGCCAAGTGCAGCTTTTTGGTAGCCGCATTTTTTTTTTTCCAGATAGGTTCTGTTTGCTGGCAGCGAGCAGAGGTGAGGCTTCTTTAAGAGTTCGTGCTGTTGGCACGGCACAAATGGCTCTGGTTCTTTTGGGAAGACCTGTTACAGAGTACTTGGGGATTGTGAGCAGCATATCACAAACTGCTTAATGGTAACATAGACCCACTGTATCCCTGGAGCTAGGGAGTGAACATGGCTTGCAGAAGCAGTGAACATGCCTCCGCCATGTTGGATTGGGCAGAGCAAGCATTCATGGCTAGGAATTGGTCTGAGCCATGCCCCACTTAATATTTAAAGAAGAAGTGTTCCTGGTCAGAAAATGATTACAAATATGCAATAAAGACAGATTCAGATTAAAAAGACCTCTGAGTGGGTCACAGTGTTGAATAAATGTACGTAGGCTGGGAAAGAGAAGAAAAAGAGTATAGACGGTTATAAAAAGAAGTAAGTAGCTTTAAAAATTAAAACAAAGTCTTTAAAGAGACAGTAAAAGTAACATAAAAGAGCACAGTCATAGATTAAAGGAGTAAAGAAAAATAAGCCATGTAAAGGTGGGACATACACATTGAGTCTGGATTTTGAATATAATTGTGTTTTCTTTGAATTTTTTGACTGCAGAGAGAGATTTGATTCTGGGGACTGCTAAGTTAAACCAACATAAAGGTATCTTGACTTCAAAATTTGAGTCTAAGAATATGTTACTTTGGAAAAGAGGGTCTGCTTTTATTTCCACAGAGTATGAGAACTTGTGGATTCCTTCCAGGTTAAAGTGGTTTGATGGAACAAGACCCCCCCCAAAAAGGTCTCCATGAACCCTAAAAATACTTTGCCCAACAATCATCAGGAAGGAGTCTAGAGAACAATGCCCAAATTTCCAAATATTGTTTATAAATGTTTGTTTTCATTTAAAGGGGAATGTGATACAGAGAGGAATACTTTACATTGGGGCAGGTGTTGGACATGGGGTCTGTCTGTGACTGGCATCAACAATCATAGCATCAGTCTCCCACAGGGTTGGTTTTTGCCCCACCCCAACCCAACCCATGATGCCATACTCACTGACTACATGTCTTTTCTGGCCTGCCGCAATCAGAGCCTGGACCTCAGTAGGTAGTAGAGGTGCCTGGGCACGTGTTGGGCTAGGAGGTGGCTGAGGCACAATGACTTCATGCTGTCTCCACAGACAGCAGCAGCCCAAACAGTGTGAGTCATGTAGTTAAAGCGCCGTGGGAAATCTCAGCACCCCTGACGGATCACAGGGACAGCAGCCAACACGGATGTTAGGAGACCTGCAGGCTGGGAGGGGATCAGCCTGCCCACTCTCCTCCTGTACCTGCCCAGGACCTTCCCTCAAGGACCTGTAGCTCTTAGCAACAGAACTGGATGAAAGCCCAAGGCCATTCCCCAGCTGTGTGACCTCCACAGCGCTGAGTGAGGCTATTCATTCCAGGCTTGGGAAAGGAAGGGGTAGGTGGGGACCAGAATCCACTCCTACACAGCTCCATGTCCTACTCTTTGCATCCTGGAGGGAAGAGTGGCTTCCTACTTAGCGCTAGCTGTCTATTCTCCATCCATGAATACAAAGCCCCCGAGGTTTTATATACTTGGAGACTTCTCCCCTAGGGATGAGGAATCAATTGACCAGGAAGGATCGGCCTTCAAACATTTCACACAGCTTCCCAGATGGTGCAAAGGGATCATCAGGATCACAAACTCAAGGATACCCAACCTTTCATTCCATATCCAAGGAGTCTGAGCCCTTACAGATTCTACATAGCTTTTTCCATACCCATGGGTCACACCATATGCAGGTCAGTGGGAATCTACATTGTCCCCTCCATGGGTACAGGCTGTAAGATGACACATACATCTTAGTGGAGGGTAAGGGTCATAAACGAGAAGCAGGTCCAAATCCCACACTGCCACAGACAGACTGTGTGATGGGGGGCAAATCACTTCACTCCTCTGACCCCCAGGATTTTCTTCTGTTAAATGGGAGTCCTATGGAGCCTAAAGTAATAGTCACTGAAGAGAGAAGTTTGATTGACGTTTATGGAGCACTGTGTGCTAGGCCTGTAAATGGGCTGCAGAATTAGGGTCAGGCTGAGGAGACCACCAGAGGAAGTCAACTGGGCAGAGTAGGGTAGAGGTGTATATATGAGCAGCCACACGGAGGTGAGCCGAGATGGGGAAGACTCCACTTGCCTCCTGTCAGATCAAAGTGGCCAGGAAAGGCTCACGGAGGCAGTGTACTCAAGCAGCCGACAGCTGAAAAAAAGGGCGTTCAAGGCAGAGGGGACAGCTTCAGCAGGGTGGCTCTGACCTTTCCCATGCCCTGGACTCAGCAGGCAGAACAACCTGGTTCTATGTCAATGGCGCCTGGCTCGGTGCCTCTCTCCAGCCCTCACCTCAGCTCAGAGGTTGCAGCCATAACTGCAGCAGCTGATGTCCTCCCAGTGAAGCTCCTGCCCAGCCCTGGGACTGCCCGGTTTTGCTTTGCCTCTGAGGCTAGTTTCCTGGGAAAGCTCTAACCACAGCAGGTCCCCAGACAGCCCAGGGTGAACCTCTCCAGCCCTCCCTGCTCAGCTGCTGGCCAGTCTTCAGAGGCCTTGGACTTCCTCTCGTGCTAAGGGCTTTACACAGGTGCGAGCCACTGCCTGGAGGGCTCTTCAAGGCTCTCCCGATGTAGCCAGTTCTCTTTCTCACCTTTTTTCAGGTTTTTCCCCCTCCCATCCCACCTCCCCAACAGATACCTTCAGCACCAATTGCCCCTTCTCCAAAAGGCTAAGCTGGCTTTACTGTACCTGCCCTTCTAGTTACCTGGCCTACCCCCACCCTGTTCAATGCTTTTTATATCCCAAAAATCTGCCTCTGTCCGCTCTCAACCACCTCATTCACACTGTGAATTAAAAAAGAGAGAGAGCGCTCGTGTACCTCAGAATGGCTTTGAACTTGCCATGCAGTGATGTTGTAGAGTGCTTGCTTAGTGTACAAAGCCCTAGGTTAAAACCAAACACTGAACAAACTCAGTTCCTTGGAGGCAGGCGGGCAATGGAGGCAGGAAGATCAGAAGTGTAAGGTTAGGATGGATTGAATGGAATCGTCTCCCATAAGCTCATAGGCAGTGGCACTACTAGGTGCGGCCTTGTTGGAGGAAGTGTGTCACTGTGTGGGGTGGGCTTTGAGGTCTCATATATGCCCAAGCCAGTACCTCAGTCCATTTCTTGTTGCATTTGATCAAGATGAAGCCAGCACCATATCTGCCTGAACACTGCCATGCTCCCTGCCATGATGATAATGGACTAAACCTTTGAAATTATAAGTCACCACTTCAATGAAATGTTTTCCTTTATAAGAGTTGCGGTGGTCATGGTGTCTCTTCACAGCAACAGAAACTTGGAATCATGACCCTATCTCAAACACACACACATAATGAAGTTCAAGCCGGGCCTGGTGGCGCACACCTTTAGTCCCAGCACTCTGGAGGCAGAGGCAATATCTCTGTGAGTTCCAGGCCAGCCTGGTCTACAGAGTGCGTTCCAGACCAGCCAAGACTACACAGTGAGACCCTGTGCCCCAACACACCCATGAAACTGAGCACCAGTGTAGCAATGTGCCTCAGGAGCTCAGCATTTGGGAGACATGACTTAGGAGGATTACAGTGAGTTCAAGGCTAGCCTGATCTACATCATGAATTCTGTGCCAGCCCAGGTTACAGAGTAAGCCCCTGTCTCAATCCACCGCCTACAAAATGATAAAATAAAAACAATTAAATATTAAAAGGAAGAGCAAGCATGGCACGATGGGGCCCCTGTAATCCTAGCACTTGGAGACAGAAGCAGGAGTGTCTCAAGTTCCAGGACAACTGAAATTAGAGGGACCTGTCCAAAACAAAACAAACAAAAGATAGAAACTGAAACCTTTCCAGTAGGCTGGGGGTGTAGCTCCGTGATACACTGCTCGCCTAGCATGTTCAACGTCCCAGGTTCAATCCCCAGCACCGAAATAAATACACAGAAATTTAAAGACGTGGTTGTAGTGGCACACACCTACGATGCTAGCACTAGGGAAGTAGAGGCAGGAGGTTCAGGAGTTCAAGGCCAGCCGGGGCTTTATGAAACAAACAAAGACTGAATTAGTTACTGAGACCAAAAGAGGTAACTACTCTAAGAGCTTCTGAACAGTTGAGTTCTAGTGGGATGTTTCTAGGGTGACTTAGAATAACACCCTCAGTCCCTCAACCAGGCGGAGTCGTAGCTGGGACCTGCCGTCAGAGGCTTCCAGGGCAGGACAGAAGGCTGCTTTCCACCCTGCAGCTCTCTGGTACCTTGGCTAACTCTCACGCATGGCTCCCACTGATGTGATGCACCCAGGCCTGCTTGGTTTCTCAGCTCCTGCCTGGCTCTGGGCTATGTGCAAGCGTAGCAAGAGTCCCATTAGTGGGTGCTCCAGAAACCTGTCCTTAAGACCCCCAGTGAAATGATGATCCCCACAGCACTCAGCTTCAGCTCAGTACAGGGAAAGGAGACAATACAGGAGGATAACAAGTTTCTCTCCCACCCGCCAGACCCCGAGTAACCACTAAGAGGCTTACTGTTACTTATAAATGTTTGGCTGATGGCTCAGGCTTATTATTAGCTAACTCTTACATTTAAATTAACCCATTTCTATTCATCTATGTATTGTCACGTGGCTGTGGCATTACCTCATTTTCCATATGCCTTCCTTCCTCGGTCGCTGGCTGGCATCTCTCAGATGCCACCCTTCTTCACCTGTGTTTGTGCTTGGATTTCTCACCTGGCTCTATCCTGCTTTGCCATAGGCCAAAACAGCTTTATTTATCAACCAATGAGAATGCACATATCCCACAGCAGGTTGAGAAAGGCCCATGATAACACATGCCTGGCTTTCCCTCCTATCTATCCCCATCTAATCACAAACAAGATATAAAGCAGCTCACATTAAAAAAAATAGGAAAATACATTTATCAGATTAAAATAATAGACAAATTGTTTCTTGCCAGCTCTCCCACCTGTGACCTTGGACATATGGTTTTACCTTTCTAGCCTTGATTTCCTCATCTGTGGAATGGGGATTCCTATACCCATTGAGCTACTGTAGATGTGAATGGATTCATACGGAAGAACACCTGGCCCAGTGCCTGGTGCACACATTTCAGTAGCCAGGAAGAAGGAATCTCTTTGTTTATTTTAAAAGATTTTTTGTGTGTGTGCCAGACAAGATCTCTCTATTATATAGCTTTGGCTCTCTTGGAACTATGTAGACCAGGCTGGTCTCGAACTCACAGAGATCCACCTGCATCTGCTTCCCAAGTTCTGGGATTAAAGGAGTGTGCCACCACATCTGGCTCCAACAGTTTTAAATCATGATTTTATTCTGCGCATGGGGGTTTTGCCTTCATGTGTGACAGTGTACCATGTGTGTGCCTGGCGCCTGTGGAAGCCAGTAGAGGGCACTGGAAGAGGGTGCCTCTGTTTATAAAAATGTAATCTGGTGAAGCTGAGCCACCTTGAGGCCTGTCTTGTTCCTTATTTTGCTAGAATCTTCAATTCCTCTGAGAAAAGAATGAAATTAAATTTTTATTTATTTATTATTATTTTATGTGTGTGCATGTGCATGGTGTATGTGTGTACATGGTGTGTGTATGTGTGCATGGTGTGTGTGTGCATGGTGTATGTGTGCACGGTGTGTGTCTGTGTGCATGATGTGTGTCTGTGTACATGTGTGTGCATGCATGCCACGTGAGTGTGTGGTGGTCAGAGGACAATGGGTGGAAGTCAGTTCTTTCCTACAACCCATGGACTCTAGGGATCCAGCTCAAGAAGTCAGGTTTTACAGTAAGAGTCTTTACCTTTAAGTCAGCAACCTGAAAAACAATATATGTATTTATTCATCTTTTTGGGTCTAGGAAATCAAATCACTTATCACCTCAATAAGTTTCCAAAATTCCCTCCCTGCTTGCCCACCTGCCTTGCTCTCTCTTTGGTCCCTGTTTCTGTAGTCCAGGTTGGCCTCAAAATTGTGACCCCTCCTCCCTCCACCTCCCTAGTCCTGGGATTCCAGGTCTGGCCTCTGGCCTCCTGAAACTTTCTCTGTCTCCTTCCTTCCTCCCACCTGTCCCACACTCGCTCAACACCTCACACAGTAGCCCCTTCTGGTCAGGGTACAGCTCCCCAGCCTCAGTCCTTTCTTCTTGGTTTCTCTGTAGCCTCCACCCTTTCTCTACAGCTCATCAGCTTTCTCCTGTCCCTCCACCCTGCCCACTGGGTAAAGCCCAGGACAGCTGCCTGCTTTCCTTCCTTGGGGAAGAAAGGAGTGGGCTGGCTATTATGGTCTCTTGCTCTCACAGGCATGGCCAACTCTGATATCCTACTGCTGGATGCTGGGGGCCCAGGAGAGGTCCCCAGAAGTTGTCTGCGGAGGACCACACTGCGGCTATTTCTCTGCTGTTCTCTCTCTCTCTCTCTCTCTCTCTCTCTCTCTCTCTCTCTCTCTCAGTAGGATTTTATATAGTCCAGGCTGGTCTTGAATTTGGAGCAGGAGATGGTCTTGAATTTATTTTTTTCTAAATTTAATTTTATTACTTTATGTTTATAGGCGTATGGCTGCATACCACGTGCAGACCAGAAGAGGGCGCCAGAACCTCCTGAACAGGAGTTACAGACTGGAGTTACAGTAGCACCATCATCATGAGAGTACTGGGAGTAGAACCTGGGTCCCCTGCTGAGCTAATAGCACTGGCTGCTCTTGAAATTCTTGTAAATTCTCTCACTGGCGACATGGAAACAGGCTGAAGCATGGCCCCTTCGCTTCAGAACTGCCGGAATTGTCAAGCCAATATAACAAACACCAGCTACCTGGTATGTGTCTAGCACACGCAAATGCTAGGCATTCCTGTGTTCTCAGGATATAGAGATGACCTCTAGATCCCTGGGTAAAGGTTAGAGGTGCCAGACACGCCGCTCCCCCCTCCACCCCCCCGGTGAGTTCCATAAGGCCCAGAGTGGCCTTTCCCATCGGGGTGACACAGACAGGCCTTGGTCATGGCATCAGGACATCTCCACTCTGCTCCTGGTTTTGGTGCTGGGCCAACCATGAGCTCTGTCAGGCTGCACGTCCTGTCCATCCACATGCACCTTTGAACACAGAAGGCATAGGCTCTCTTCTTTGCTTTTATATGTACTCATGTGTTTACTGCTGGCGGAGCCAGGGTGGGGTGCAGGAATGTCATAGTGCACATGGAGGTCAGAGGATGGTTTGTGGATGTTTTTTCCTTCCACCACGTGAGTTCCCAGGGATAAACTGAGGTCCTTAGGCTTGGTGGTAAACACCTTTACCCACTGGGCTGTCTTGCCAGTGCCCAGGCTCTCCACCATCTTCACAGAGGAGGGACCACACCTACTATTGCTGACCCAGTGATCGCACATTCCAGGAAGCCTATGGTGTGCGTGAGCAACATGCGGTCAGGAGACTTGACCTTTTCTCTTTGTTTTGTTTTAAAATACGTTCTCCTGGCCAGGCAGATCTCTGTGAGTCTGAGGTCAGCCTGATCAACAGAATGAGTTCCAGGACAGCCAGAGCCACACAGAGAAATCCTGATCCGCACAACCAAAAACACAACACAAAACAAAAGGCTCTCATGTAGCTCAGGCTGGTCTAGGTTGACATAACTGAAGCTGCCTTGCACTCCTGCCTCGACCTCCTGTGTGCTGGGCTCGCAGGCCTGTGCCACCACACCCTCTTTGTAATTTATTGTTGGACTGTAAGGGAGAACAAAGGGCACATAGATACCATGGGAGCTGTTATTAACTGCGCACACTCACTTGTGTCCCCAAGCCCTGCCGTCACAAAGCAGACCAGAAGCTTCAGTGCCACCTGTCAATCATTCCCTCTTTAAGGCAGATATAAGCCTGACTGACAACAGGCTCATTTTGCTTCTTTCTGATTTTTTTTTTAGGGCACCACTTTGTCGTCCTGGCTGGTCTGGAATTCACTATGTAGACCAGGGTGACCTCAAACTCACAGAGACCTGCCTGGCCTGCCTCTGCCTCCATGTGCTGAGATGAGAGAGGCTGTATCCACTACAAACAACGTCTAAACTTTTTGTAAGTAGAGCAAGATGGCTTCAGGGTTTGTAGCAGTCTGCAAAGTACCCACATTGTATGTGAATTCCCAGAGCTTTGGCATCAGCAGAATGAAGCAGGCAGGAATGGAAAAGACCATTTTATAGAGGAGAAAATTGAGGCTCAGAGAGGAGGGAGAATTGTCCAAAGCCATGTACTGAAAAGTGCAGAGCTGGGGTAACTGGGCAGGCTTTCCCGTCTTCCTGGATTTAAGATATCTCTCCAGCTGGCACCACTGAGACTCCTGGGAGGTCACTTGAGGAGGCACCAAAAAGCTTAAACCAGGCCGGGGCCATAGCATAGTTGGTTGAATGCTTGCCTAGCATGCATGAAGTCAACACCACATATGCAGGGCACGGTGGTGAGTGCCTGCAATCTCTAGACTTGGGAGGTGGAGGCGAGAGGATTGGGAGTCCCAGGATGCTCCCACTGCATGCTATACAAGGAATTTGAGGCTAGCCTGGGTTATAAGAAACGAGAAAAAAAAAATAGGTCAGGGGCTGATGGTTTGTATGTGTATGTTCCCTGTCCCACAGAAGGGCTCTGACACCTTAGGCCTGTCCCCACTGAAGCCCGCACACATGCAGCCCAGCACAGCCTGCACTCAAGCCCACGCATCCTACCTGCTGCTGTCACCCTGCATACCCTGTGACCTCCTCCCTGCACCTGTACCTCCACAGCAAACAATTCAGGGTGATGCCAGGTGGAAGGGGCTACGGAGCGCTGTGTCCACCCCTCCAAGCTCCCACAGACACACGGTCCAGGAACAGACAGCCCTGCTTTGCATCCAAAGCCTGGGTCTGGCTTTTCATTCCCTTATGTGTCAAGGAGCCCTCAGAGACAAACCCTGGAAGGGGGTTTCAGCCAGCTTTTTCTATTCTTCCTTCCTAGTATTTGGTTCTTTCTCTTCGCAAATCCACCGCTGTCTCCAGCCAATTCAACCCTCTGCCATTCCCAGCCAATTCAACCCTCCCCTCCTCCTTGCCTCCTTGTGGATGGTAGGTGAGATTCCCCAGGTCTCCCCTTCCTGCTTCACCAATCACAGCCATCCTTCAGAGACTCATCTCAATTCCTCCAGGATGTCTTTGTCTCTCAACATAGACATCGCATCCCTTACACGTTAGTTCTTTTCTTTTTTTTAGATTTATTTTGTTTACAGTGTTCTGTCTGCATGTATGCCTGCACCAGATTTCATTACAGATGGTTGTGAGCCATCATGTGGTTGCTGGGAATTGAACTCAGGACCTCTGGAAGAACAATCAGTGCTCTTAACCTCTGAGCCATCTCTCCAGCCCCCAGTTTCTTTTCTTGATACCATACAAATATAATAACAAAAGTCATATAAGTGGGGCATGGTGGGCACGCCTGTAACCTCAAGCACTCTAGAGGCAGAGGCAGGGTTGGAATTTCCAAACCAGCCTGGGCTAGGTACTGGGAGACCCATCTCTGTTTGTTTGTTTGGTTGGTTGTTTTTCAAGACATGGTTTCTCTATGTAGTAGTCCTGGCTGTCCTGGAACTCGCTTTGTAGACCAGACTGGCCTTGAATTCAGAGATCCATCTGATGAGATCCACTCATCCCTCCTGAGTGCTGGGATTAAACACGGGCACCACCCTGGCACAGTAGTTTGTTTTTTAAATTCTGTGCATGTGTTTGTCTGTGTGTGGTTATGTGCATGTGTGAATGCAGGTGTCTGAAGATGCCAGAATAGGGCGTTGGGCCCTTGCACTGGAGCTGCAGGCAGTTGTGAGCCGCGTGAAACTGGTTCTGGGAACCAACCCCCCACTCCACCCCTCCCCCACCCTCTATCTGGGCAAGAGCAGTCCATGCTCTTAACCACTGAGCCATCTCTCCAGCCCTGAGACTTGTCTTAAAAAAAAAGTCACAGAGAAAAGTCACACAAACAAAACAAAGCACACATGTTCACTACACAGGATACATTGACCGCTCTGTCTCACGAACCGAGTCATTTACAAAGTTGTGGCAAATCTCTGCCATGTTCCTCAACTGTGTACGTGCGCCTACACGTGCACCGAACGGGATTCACTGTCTACTCTTTCCCAACAGAGGCACGAAGCCTCTTTCTATCACACCCACATGCATGCTCAACAGGTCACAAATGCACAGCTCACACAGCACACGCAGTTTCCTCTTCTTTCCTCCTCTGCACCTGCGCAGCAGGCATGAGGAGAAAGTTTCTCCGCTGGAGGTATAAGTGCCCACGCCTACCGGGCCTTCATTCCATTTCTCTTTGCTTTGCCCCTCTCTCAAGCGCGCGCGCACGTGTACGTGTATACACACACACACACACACACACACACACACACACACACACACACGTAACAATCCCCAAATATAGTTCTCTGTCTTTCCACATAAACACACAGGCATGCAGAATCCATTCCTTCCCCCTTTTCTGTCTCCTCCCTCCTTCCTTGCACACACACACTCGCAGCTGCAGCGATCAGGGTCATACTCCAGTGCAGGCGCCAGGCAAGAGACAAAGGTCGCCAAAACTCTCAGAGCCCTAAGTGGGCACAGGTGGGCCTGTCGCCAGCTCCATCTGACCCTAGAAGCGGGTCCCGACGAGGTCTAGTCTAGGCACGCCGAGTTGGAGGATTGGGCGCGCACCCCTGGATCCACCAGCATCCCGGGGCTTCTGATTTCCGGCACGCCACGGGTTAAGAAGCCCGCGGGGGCAGGGGAGTTCGGTCTACGCGTCTGATTGGCTGTTGCTCCCCGGGCCCACAGCCCCCGCGCCTCGGTATTGGTTCGCGGTGGGTCCCGCCCCCTGGCCTGGGCGCCCAAGCCGCGCGCGCCGCCCCGGCACCTAGCCGCGCCGTCCGAGCGGAGAGCGCAGCGCAGCGCCAAGCAGCCGAAGCCTGAGCCACCCCGGGAGGCGCAGCCAGAGCCGGGCCGTTCGGAGCCCGCGAGCGATGGTGAGTACGCCCGCAGCCCGCCGAGGGTCGATGCAGCCCCGACGGTCCCGGCAGTAGCAATGTGATGGCATTCTGGCCGGCTCGCGGGGGGCTGGGCGTCCCTTGCAGCTGCGGCCCGCGGCTCGCGTCCCACTGTTTTTAGGCGTGAAGTCGGGGTGGGGGGGCGTTCGGGCCGCGAGTACCTTGGTTTTGGACTGCTAGTTCCGGCCTTGCGTGGAAGACTTGGGGTGGCGCTTTGGATTTGGGGGAACAGTTGATGAGATAGGTTTGGGGTATGCGTCAGTCTCTGAGCTTGGTTTGGCGTGGAGACCTTGGGCAGCCAGGCCGGGTAGATTCAAGAGACGTCAGGGCTCGGCTGGCCTTGAGCTCACATCCCGCATAGTTCAAGTGGGTTTGGGGTTCGAGAACGCTCTGTACATCTTGGGAGACTGGGTACTTTTCTCCTACTGCTGATCCTGCTGTGTGGCGCGTGGGGTAGGGTGGCTCAGAGAAGAGGGCGGACAGTCTGAGGTTCTGCAAGTTATCTGGTGTCCCCAGCATCTCCCAGTAATGAATCCTCAGAGGAGGGGCCAAGTGCTGGCTCCCTTGAGCAAAAGCACCAGGTTAAAGGGGTTCTTGAGGAAGGGGATTTCGTTGGGGCTTAAGCCTCAGACCCGGTTTCTTTTGAGAGCTTTGGGTAGGCGAGTTGCCTCTGGCGCAGAGCCAAGGCCTCAGGTTGCCTCTGCAGAGCCTGTTACTGCCTCTCCATCACAGGCCAGATGTGCTTCTCTCCCTGTGAACCTCTCATTGCCTCCTCTTTGGCCTGTGCACTGGATTCAAGGCACCCTCTGGGCTCTCTGTGGTTGGTCCCAGAGACTTGCCTACCCCATCCCTATCCCTAAGACTTGTCTTAGGGGTTCGGTGAGGAATGGAGGGGTACCATGGAGAGAGCGGAAAAGGCTGCAGTGACAGCTCCAGGATCAGCTGTCCTGCCCTTACGTCCCCCCAAACTCCTACTGATAGGAACATAAGTTCCCCTTAGACACCCCTTTCCTCTGTTCTCTGAGTCTCCTCTCCTGCCCACTTGCATCTTTCCCATGAGACATCACTTGTCCCTCTAGAGGCTGATGACTGAGTTCGACCCCCAGGGTGCCAGAGAGCCATCATCTTGGACCTGACTTACCTCCCCCATTAAGAATTGCCCAGGAATGTGTTGCTTGGATAGTTTCATGGCTGGGGAATACGTCACCTGTGGACCAGCTCTTGACTTAAAATCCGAGGATGTGAGAGAGCAATAAAAGAGGGAACGGCTCTGAGGTCACACGCCCTCTCTCTGTACCCACCCCGACCTGAGCTGCTCACAAAGAGGAGGCTTCTTCTCCTGAGCAAGCACCAGGAAATCTGGTGTGGTGGTGCGTGCCTCTCATCCCAGTGTTTGGGAGGTGGCGGCAGGCAGGTCGTGAGTTCAAGGGCAGCCTGAGCGCAAACAAGCCAACAGCCCACTCTGCCTTGAAACATTTCTTTTATAATTTGATTTTGTTTGTCTGAGTGCTTGTTTTCCATGTATGTAAGTGTACTGCCTGCGTGCCTGGTGCCTATGGAGGTGAGAAAAGGGTGTCGGATCTCCTGGGCCTGGAGTAACAGTTATGAGCCACCATGTAGGTGCTTGAAACTGACCCCTGGGGTCCTCTGCAAGAGCAACTACTCTTAGCTGACTGGGCCATCTCCGGCTAACACCTGAAAAGCTTCCTAGCCCATCAGAAAGACCTTAGACTTTGTCCCCAAACAGATTTGGGTTCTCATCCCTGCTCCTTCATGTCCCTACAGGGGCTTTGGTCGGGCTTATTATAACCACATCCTGCACTCTCATCAATGAGATGGATGATGGTTCCCGTCTCCTAGGATGGGTGTGGGGATCAGGCTGAGATAAACCCAAGTGAGAGTGTCTGGGATACCATTTACTTTCTTTTACAACCTTGAGCTCCAATTAGGAAGTTCTGCTAACCACCCACCCTGTTTGCTGGTCTGGAAGAGCCGTTGATATTTATCGTGTGTAGGAGAAGATAACGGTGACGCTTAAAGGGAATGTCCTGTTTCTTGTTTAACAGAGGCTTACAGGATGCTTGCTCTGTGCCAGACCTACAAGGGGGGAAAAGTGACAAAGACCATGTGTTGATGTGGCTTCTACCCATCCCTAAATGTCCTCAGGCCAGGTGTCATGTCCTTCGGGGAGGTGGCTATGTCACAGCCAGCAAGTGTTCCCTTCTGGCTGGAGAGGTGGGAGAGCCATTAAGCTGATGTGATCCAAAGAGGAACACTTGTTCCAGTTAAGGGGAACCTGTGTGATAGTTGGCCAGAGGTGTGAGGACACAGAATACTCAGAATAGGGCTGTTTACCACTCAGGTGTGTGGGAGCAGCTGAGAGGGGACAATGCAGGCATGAGAAATAGCGGGGACAGAGAGCTGAGGCCTTGACTGCCACGGGGGGGGGGCGGGATTATAGTCCGCTGACGCACAGTGTTGATGCGCCATGAGTGGGTGGGGTAAGGACTGACGTCAGGCCTCCTTGGGTTCCCCTGAAGCTGGTTCCTTTTGCCATCCTTCCCAAGAGGGGCTTGGATTCAGGGCTACTTCACTCTGGTCTTAAATCCAGCTTCCCACCCCTCCTGCAGAGCATCCCCAGGTTCTAATGGGGTTCCTTTGCCCTGTGCAGGCTGTTCCCTGTTGTTGGCTCTGGATCTCCCTGGTACTCCCAGCTCTCCACCCTGGTCCCTAACCTCTTGGCAGAGAATCAGCACTGTTCTTAATGGCCTCCTGTCGAAGGCCCCCACCCCCACCCCTCGCCAGCCCTCAGCGCAAGCTATAGGGATGCGAACTCCCAAGAGGCTTTTTTTATCTCCTACCTCCAGATGTCCTCAACCCCCCCCCCCCACGCAGGGATGAGAAGGAGGTGGTCCAGCGGCACAGCTAGGCGGGATGTTAAAGGCATGAGCCCGTTAGGAGGTCTAGGAGGACTAAGCAGGCAGAGGGGCTGAAGGGAAGGAGGCAACCCCAACTCCCACACAGTTCTGGTGGTGTCTTACACTCCACACAGTGGGGAGGGCAACTGAGTTGGGGCCGCTGTTGAATGGAGGGAGATCTTCACCGAACAGAGGTTGAATTGAAGACAAGATCCAGGACCCAAATTTGAATTCTGATGTCCCGTCAGATTGCTGTGTGACCTTAGGCCAGGTGTCCTCCCTCTCTGTGCTCCCTTTCCTGCCATGAGGGACAGATGTACTGCTTTTGAGGATGTCACTGTGAGGATACCGACATGGAAAACACGGAGAAATTATTAAAAACGCAAGGGACAGTGTTATTATTTGAAGCTAGGAGGCAAGGGGTTCTGAGAGTAGGTGGCCACCTTGCCCTGGGCAGCAGGCCTGGCCTCGAGACTGGGTTACGCTAGGTTATTCATGGCCCCGCACTTGTGCTTGGCTAAGTCGCCAAGCAGTGATGGCCACTCATGTGTCTTTGCATTGCCTCAGATAAAGATTTGATAAAGTTTTTGGCAAAGAAGGATGCTGTTGCCTTCTGGGAAGGGATGAACCCAGTTTCTAAGATCGATTTACAGAGACCAGGAGTAGGGGGCTTGGAGAGCAGGAGGTGGCTACAAAGAGGGGGAGCCATCAGTAGACAGGTAGTTTTTGCATGTCTGTGCTGCCATGTCCTCTTGCAGTAATTGTGTGCACCTGGCTGTTCATCACCAGTTCATGCATCCACCAAGTCAGCCCGGGACTGTAGTCAGTGTGGCTAAGATTGACATGTCTCTGCCACAGTCGGGTAGGCAAGCCTATGGGCAGGAAATGACAAGCGCGGTTCCCGTTGCTATGGAGATGTGGGGGGCAGGAGGAGATGGGGATGGGGCACCTGGCCTGGGGATTGGAAGAGGCTTCTTGAGACCATGACATTCTTTAGGCTACAGCCCGAAGAGAGAATGAATGAGTGGAGCCGGGCTTCACGATGCAAGCCTGTAATCCCAACCCTGAAGAGACAGGGCAAGAGGACTGATGGAGTTTGAGGCCCAACCGAGGGACGCATAGCGAAACTCAAAACTCAGTCTCCATCACCACAGAAGCGTGAGTGAGTCCAGAAGGGGCTTCAGGCAATGGGGATGTGTATGCAAGATGAGGCAGCTGGCCTCTGCTTGCTCACTAGGGGTGCCAGGGATGTCTGGCAGCTGGCCAGAGGCGGTGCACTTGGGGAGGGCCATGGGAGGGATTTGGGTCTTGATTCTAAGGACAGTGGGGAGCCACTCAGGAGTTTAGAGCTAGGGCTCTCCCCCCCCCCCCCCACATTCCCCCAGACCCTTCATGATTTCATCTTTTCTTCAAACCTAGGGATAAGGCTTCTTAGGCCTGGGGTTGTGAGAGCAGATGTCTGGAGTTCCCTTTGGGAGCTGAGGTCTTGAGCCAGGTAGCAAAAGGCGTTGACCCCTAACTGCTACTTATTTAACCTTCCTGAGAAAGCTCCTGGGGATGGGGACAGGACCCCTGGGCAACAGGCAGAGGTACTGGGGGCTGCTGGGATTGGGTGCTGGCCAGGCTGAAAGGCTGGTGGCCTGGTTCCTTTGTCAGGATCACCTTTGCTCACCATTCTTGGGTCCCACTGCTGAAGAGTGGCAGAGCCAGGCCTGGAACACAATCCAGACCTCCCATCTCCCTGGCTTCTGTGACAGTCACTCTCTGCCTGGCACTGCCCAGGACTCCTGACTGCTGTATCCTGGGATTTAGGACCACATGCTCCTGTGTGTAGATGACACAGCCCCTGGCCTAGAAGCCGTTTCTCCAAGCCCACCTCCTGGCCTGCTCCTTTGCCTTCTTGGCTGGGATGCAAGGGCGGGTGTGGGCGGCAGCCAGGAGGACTCGGGTTACAGTGTAAACACATCATGTCAATATTTACTTCTGCCTGGAGCCAGAACCTCCCCCTCCCATCTGCTGCCTCTGCAGGTGCTCCAGGAGAACCAAGGCCAAGTACAGAGACCCCCCAATAAGACACTCTCCCTTCCCAGGCCTTAGTTTCCCCGTCTGCAAAATGACATGGCTGGAATAGTCACAGCCATTTTCAGGCTCCTCCTGTAAAGCACTAAGCATAATGAGCCCAGCCTTGATTATGTGTGGGCCTGGTTTGCACCTAACCTTACCATTTCCCTGTTGGGGATGGTGCACATGTTTCATATGACCCTTGAACTCCGACTTTGGGCCCTGAGGAGGAGGGGGTCCCACAGCCCCCGTTTTGGATGGTCAGTGAGAGAACGCTCAGCAGAGCTGGCACAGGAAGGGACAGGAGAAATGGCCATGGAAGCCCTTGTTATTCCAAAGAAATGTTTTATGATTCTCTGAATCCAGACACTGGTTTGCGTCACTTGGAAACTGCAGCCAAGGGTGGGGACTCTAACCTCACTGCCTCCCGGTGCTCTGAAGTCAGGGCTTGAGTAGGACCCCCCAAGTCAGACAGTGGAGCTCCTGATGAATGGGCTGAGGTCCAGGACTGGAATGGCCACAGTGATGTGTGGCCAGGAGAGGGGACGGAGGTTGGAGTCAGCTCATGGGCAGGGAGGGAGGACTAATTTCCTAAGCAGTTGTTTTATAGAAGTGAGTCCATTGAGCACATGAGTAGTCCAGTCCCCTCCACCCCAAGAAGAAGGACTGCAGGTGACAGGCTTGAGGGTGAACAGCCCATGGAGACAAGGCAGGACAGGGCAGGGCACGGCAAAGCAGTGCCCTGGGGACTGGCTGAATCTCAGAAGTTGGTCTTGGAGACCAGAAAACCCAGGATCTAATCTGGTTCCATCACTTTTTTAAAAAAAAAAAATTACTTAGTTTATTAATTGAGATACAGTCTCATGTAGCCCAGGCTGGCCTGGATCATTCTGTATAGCCTAGATCACTCCGTGTAGCTGAAATGGGCCTTGAACCTCTACTGCTACCTCATGAGTGCTGGGGTTACAGGTACAATCACACCAGGTTTACCCCGTGATGGGACTTGAACCCAGGACCTCATACACGCTAGGCAGGCACTCTACCCACTGAGCTATGCCTGCACCCCTTCCCACTGTGTCACTTTCTGCTCTGTGTCTTCTCTCTGAGCTTGGTTCCCTCTCTAGTGTGAAACTGTTGGGACGTTTTGTTCAGTAGTTGCAAGAGTAGAGCAGATCCTATATCAGGATCTGGGTTGAGGAGTCCAGGGGCTCCACAGAACTCAGCTCAGTGTTGGGGAGCTTAGGGGTTCCTTGGCGCTCTGCTCAGTGCTGCACAGAGCTCTCAGCTGCTGTCACTGTCACTGCCCAGCTGTGATGCGATGACTCTGGTGCACAGAGATCATGCACTACCATAAGTATTGACAATGTCCCCAGGGCACACGCATCCTACCCTGCCTGGTTTTGCCAGTGTGTTCTCTGTTTAACATTTGGGCCAAGATGGATGCCATTCTACAGCTGCCATAGGCCGGTCACAGGCCGGTGACATTCTACAGCTGCCATAGGCCCATCACAGGCAGGTGACATTCTATAGCTCCCATAGGGCCCGCCTGTCGCAGGCGCCTGTCATAAGTGGGCTGCCCCAGGTGTGCTTGCTGTCCTTTCTGTCGCCTGGTTTGAACTTTAGCAGCGTCAACTCTTACAGGTTCCTTGGGGCCTGGTTCCTATCAGCTTTGGAAACTACTGAGTGCCTCCTGGTGCCTCTTCCAGAATCTGCTCTTTGTTAAGCTGAGTTGTGTCCTGTTGAGTAGATAAACTTGTAACCATCTGTGACTGACATTTGGGTTGCTCTCAGTTTGGGGCCAGTGTGACATTCTTGTTCATGTCCATACGTGTCTGACTTATGTAGCTGCCCCACCACCCTCTGACGTAGGTGTTCATTGCCCTTCCTGTCACAGCTAGTGCTTGGCCTAGAACATGCTTCCAGGGTCTGTTTGTCTCATCCCTTGGCTCCTCCTCCATAGCCCTGCCCCTGCCCTCGGGGCCTGGCAAACCCTGAACTGCATTCTGCCAGCCCTGGATTCCTCAGGTTAGAGAAGAGGTTGTGGCCCTGTAGGGGACCCCTCGCCCTCGAGCATGTCCTGCCACTGATTGGCTATATGGCTTAGGCTTGTACCTTCCCCTCCCCCACTCTGAATGCACCCCCCCCCCCGTGTGTGTGTGTGTGTGTGTGTGTGTGTGTGTGTGTGTGTGTGTGTGTCCCGCATCTTGTGGATTGAAGGTCCCTGTCACTGGCTTCTGGTGGTCTCCTTGTTTGGGAACCACTTGCTCCCATCAATAGGGTTTTCCTGCCTCCAGGGTTGGATCAAGATAATCCCTTAGCCCCAGCTACCCTCTGCAGAAGGCCCTGGGAAAGAAGATGGCTCTCCTCTCTTGATCCCCTCCCTGATAGCTTCCTTCTGAGTCTGCCCCACCCCTAGGAGGTTTAGAAGAGACAGCCTTGGCATCAGGCCAGCCTGGGTGTGTGCTTTTATCACAACACCAAGGCTCTGGCCTTGGGCAGTTCACTCCATCTTCACCTACAGGGTCGCAAAAGACAAATGAGGTCCCAACTCATCCAAAGGACAGAAATCTCTGTGGTCATCAAATCCCAGCCTGCAAGGAGCTCAGGACCAGTGGAGAAAAATCTGACACCACATGCAAGCCTGCCTGCCAGAAACATCATTTCAGAGAGCAGGAAGAAAGCAAAGCAGGGTGGCACGGGAGAGCGGCTGCGATGTGGCGGCTCTCGTTGGTGGCCAGAGCGGGAAGGCTGGGAAGAGGGCAGCAGGGTAAAGATACAGAGGAGGAATTTGGAGCAGAAAGAACAGGAAGTGCGGAGAGCATACTGTAGAGCCATAGGACTTGGCATGCTAAGGTGGAAGATGGCTGGCATGGCTGAGCAGAGGCATCATGGGAAGGTGTCAGTGGAGGTGGACGGGAAGGGGACTAGTTGTGAGAGCCACATCTGGAGGGGAAGTGAATTGGCATCTCATTCCCAGAGTGATGTCAAGTCCCTGGAGGTCTTCAAAGCTGCAACTCCTTTGGGTTTTAGAAAGGTATTGGCTGTTGTGTGCAGGATAGACTGAAGGGGGCAGGAGCGAGGCAAAGAGAGGCTGTGTCCAGCAGGAGATGTGCCCTGGCCTAAGGGTGTGGCTGTGCTGGTGTCTCCAGAGGCTAGGTTTTAGTTACTTTAGGGATGGAGAGGGTTAGAGGATGGTCATGCAAAATGCATCCAGATCACCATTCCTGGTAGGAAGGTCCCGTGGTTGTTATTCTCCACCTAGTCAGACCCATCTTTCACCTAAGCTTGAACTCAGCCTCGCCATTCTCCCAAGTGATCCAGTTCTCACCACCAGGCTCCCAGAAACCCAGAGAGCCTAAGCTTGCTTCCCCTTTTTACATACCCTGCCTACTGAGAAATGAGGGCAGAGGTGGCCATGGTTACAGCCCTGTGCCCTCGGCTATAGCCCTATTCTGGGCATTCCTGTGGCTTTGTGGTTCCCGGGTGGCGTTTCTTTTTCCTCGAGTGTCTAGGTGGTCAGTGGACTTCTTCCTGGACTTCCAGGAACAGTGAACAGGGTGGGGAGACATAAGAGGGTAAGAGAGTTCACGGAATTCTCTGGAAGTGGGATGTAGGCGTCCTCCAGACTGACTTCCTCTTGGGGAGGCAAAGAATAGAAAGAAGGCTGGGGAAACAGCTCAGTGGATAAGAATGCTTGCTGCCCAAAGCATGAGGGCCTGAATTCAGTCCCCAGTACCATGTAAAAAGATGGGCGTGGCCTCACACTCATTTGGGGTTTTTTGTTTTGTTTTGTTTTGGTTTTGTTTTTTGAGACAGGGTTTCTCTGTAGCTTTGGAGCCTGCCCTGGAACTAGCTCTTAAACTCACAGAGATCCGCCTGCCTCTGCCTCCCGAGTGCTGGGATTAAAGGTGTGCGCCACCACCGCCCGACTCCCCACACTCGTCTGTAACCCCAGTGCTGTGAGGATCAGAGACAAGAGGATCACAGGGGCTTGCTGACTGCCAGCCTGGCTCCAGGTCCAGTGGGAGATCCTTCCTCAAGGGAACAAGGTGGAGCGCGATAGAGCTGGATACCCGATGTCCTCCTTTGACCTCCACACCATACATTGGGAGTTTGTACCTGCATACACATATATGTTCACATACCACACACATGTACACCATCAACATCACACTCACAGGCACCAAAAATTTAAAAACAAAGCAAGGCAAAAAAAGGTTCAGAAAGGACAAGAGTCCTCCGTGGGCCACACAGCAAGTTCAGTACCGTGTCTTAGAACCCAATCCAGGGTCCTGATCCTGTGTTCTTTCTGTTCCGAATGTGACTTCTGGAGCCAACTGGCGTGGGTTCTAGTTCACTCCTGTCCCTGAGTCCCCGTTAACTCCTATCCCTGAGTCCCCATTCACTCCTGTCTCCGAGTCCCAGCTGGGTCCCTTTGGTGAACAACCATATCTGGGCCTTGGTCTTCTCTGACATAGGATGGCTAACACCTTCCACTGTGTGGCTCAGCTGAGGACAGATATCAAGTTCTCAGGCCTGTAATAATGGGGGCTGGTGCTGCTGTGATGGTGTGTGTGCACACGCACAACACACTTCTGGACACACAGAGACCAGAGGACAGCATTGGTGTTGTACCTCAAGCGCTGTCCTACCCTCCACTCCTTTTTTGTTTGTTCTCTCTGCCAGGGCAGCTAGGTTGTCTGGTCATTCAGTCCTAGAGATCTGCCTGTCTCTGCCTTCCCAGCTTTGGGATTCCATGTGTGCAGCACCATGCCCAGTTTTTCCTTCCTTAATTAAAGTTCTATCTGTCTGTCTGTCTGTCTGCCTGCCTGCCTGCCTGCTTGCCTGAGTTGTGTGTGCCTACATGAGTTTATGTACAGCATATGCATGTTGATGCCCTCAGAGGTCAGAGGACAGTGAATCCCCTGGAACTCGTGTTACATGTGGTTGTGAGCTGCCTGATGTGCCAGGAGCCAAACCCCAGTTCTCTGCAAGAGCAGTTAAGTCATGGCTCCAGCAGCCCCACCCACAGCTTTTCTTTTGTGGGTTCTGGGCTAGAACTCAGGACTTCTTGCTTGTAAAGTAAACGGTTTGCTCACTGAAGCATCTCCCAAGCCCCTGCCCTGTCTTTTGAAGAGTTGTCCCCCGTGCTGCTCTTCAGTCCTGGGGGATGCAAGTAGATGGGAGGTGGGAAGAGCCCTATTGTTGGCTTGTCTTATTTTGCTTCTCTGTTATAAATGAGAGATTCGATGAAGACCCTCAGTTTTACCATCACCTCAACACAGACAGACAGACAGACACACACACTCACAGGTGTGCACACATATAAACAACGCTGGAGTGACTGGAGCTATGTCTCAGTGGCAAGCAGGCAGGCACCGAGGGTCACACACACACAAGCAGGCAGGCACCGACGATCTCTCTCTTGTCTCTCTCTTGTCTCTGACTCTCTGTCTCCCTCTCTCTCACACACGCATACAGATAGACAAGTACGCGCACACACATACAAACAAGGCTGAGGTGGCTGGAGCCATGTCTCAATGGCAAGCAGGCAGGCACCAAGGGTCATGCCAGAGTAAGGACAGAGTGACTTGCCATATCCTGCATCGCACCCACCAGTAGCAATGTGGCCTAGTGGTCAGGGGCAGAGGCCATGCATTGATGGGCGCTTTAACCCCGTTTATGCCACTGGCTTGTGAAGGGCTTGCTGCTGGTGAGTTTTCCTTTCTGAGACTCAGCCTTCCAGTCCCTGAGGTAGCAGCTGTGGCTCCATCCCTCAGTGATCACAGATGGCAAGTAAGATGGATGCAAAGAAGGCGGGCACTGATGGCAGGAGTGGCGCATTACAGACCCTTCTGGAATGTTCTCTGTGTAGCTGTCGGAAGCTTTCTAGGTCGCTGTGTCCATCCACTTCATACAGTCCTGTCTTATTTTAGTTTTGTTTGTTTCGAGACAGGGTTTCCCTGCGTAGCTGGCCTCAAACTCACAGAGATTCGCTTGCCTCTGCCTCCTGAGTGCTGGGATTAAAGGTGTGCACCACCACTGCCCAGCTTAAACTGTCTTTAGATTTATTTATTTTGTTCTTTGTGTGTAAGTGTTTTGCCTGCACATATGCATGTGCGCCACATGGCTGCCTGCTGCCTGTGGAGGTCAGAAGAGGGCATCAGATTCCTTTGGAACTGGAGTTATGGATGATTGAGAGGCACTGAGTGGGTTCTGGGAACTGAATCCACAACCTCTGCAAGAGTAGCGAGTGCTGAGCCATCTCTCTAGTCCCAGGAACTGGATTTGAACTTGGGTGTTTTGGTTACAGAGTCCAAGTGCTTTCTCTGTGTTGGGTCTGTGTGTGGAAGGCAGAAGACAATGTGTGGGAATCTGTTTTCTCCTTCTACCATGTGGACCGTGGGGATTGAACTCAGGTTGTTGGGTTTGGTAGCAAGTGTTTCTGCTGGCTGAGCCATCCCACGGTCTTCTGAGTCCAAGCTCCTAAGCACCGTATTATCCATAGCTCTTCTTCAGTTTACCCCCGCATCCTCAACCCTGGCGTTCTGTCACGACAGTTGTGTGGACTCCGTGCTTCACCTGCCATGGGAAGAAAGTCACAGTAGGTCTTCCGAAGTCTCCAGCACAGCTCTGGGATGAGCAGATTCAGACCCTCAGGAAAAGGAATCCAGAACTTCAGACCCTAGCAGATCCAGGGGCTGCCTCGGAGGGAGGAATGGGGATTAGGATAGCTGCATTTAGAAGGGGGAGGAAGGGGACTTAGAAGGCAAAAAATGGTGGAACTCTGACAGAACTAACATCTGCTGCGTGCCAGGCATGAGGTATCTGGGCTCTCCAGGAAGTGAGAGGCCCGTGGGAGAGCTAGACAAACCAGCAGGGAAGTTGTTGGATGGTATTGTGTGGGTATGTGGGCAGCTTTGAAGGACCAGAGGAACGGGCAGCTAACTGGGCCCAGGGATCTGATGTTTGAGCTGGCTCCTGGAGTCTACCACTCAAGGCAGAGCCAGGAGTGGCAAAGCCAGAACCTGGACAGCCTGGCTCCAGACTCCGTGTTCTCACCCACATGGCATGCCAACTAGATGTGACTTGTGTCCTGGTGGCTCCACAGAACCTCGGACAGCTCACCAGCTGCGTTCTCTTTCACCCTCTGCCTCTGTTCTTTGCAGACTCCTGCCCATCTGCCAGGGAGAGACTCTGCCTTTGAGGATGCTTAGGACTTGGGGAGTCCCCTGGAGTTGGCAACGGAGGAGCGGTTCCTGTTCTGCTTTGCAGGGACCCTCTGCCCTACGCCCAGCACCTCCTCTGCTCATAGCAACAAGGCCATTAGCTGCCCTCAGACGCAGGGGAGGTGGCTCTTAACTGATGAGCCCAGAGTTCAACGTTACAGGCCTAAGCAAGTGGAAGGACTGGAACCTGCCCCTGGACAGGTCCAACTCTGAGACTTGGGCCACACTTTTAAGCTACTAGGAACAGCCTGGGATGTGATGGGCGCTACACCTTCCTGGTGACTGTGTTGTCAGCTATGCCAGGTTTCTCAGGTTCTCAGCCAAGAGGGATACTGGCTGCCAGGGCATCTTTACTTTCTTTCCAGAGATCCTGACTCAGTAGGTTTTGAGTGGGATTCCGAAACCTGCAGTTCGAGCAGACTTCCCGACTGTCACCTTGGGGAGTGACAGGTCTCACTTGGGAAATTCCAACAGGTTACACAGCTGCTCATGACCCAGCACTGTCCCCCAGTGTTCTGTTTTATCATTTCCACCATCAGAATATCACTTGGTTGGGGAAATTGATGCAAAGAATTTAGGGAGTCTTGAGAGAGATTTCTAACAGTCATGAAGACCTTGGGAATCTTCAGTCAAATGGGGAAATGGTGGCTCGGAGAGTTTGGGCAATTTTCCCAAAGCCAGCTAGAGTGCTGTAGTACTTAATCCTGACTGTCAGCCTGATGAGATGCAGGCTCATCTAGCAGGCAAACCTCTAGACACGCTGTCAGAGACTTTCTACATTGGGTTAATCCGGGTTGAGACTAGCTGACCTGAACGTGGACAGCGCCACCCCATGGCCTGGAGGTTGCAGGCGGAATTAAAAAGAGAAGAGAAGCTGAGCAAGTTTTCCTGACCCCAATACAGTGTGACTTGCTGCCACTGGCCCCTGACTCTTGCCTTCCTGCCAGGAGTGTGTATGTGTGTGCGCGCGCGTGCGCGCATGCAGGTCCCACAGAAACTAGAGATGTTGATTTACCCTGGAGCTGGAGTTACAGGTGGTTGCCTGCTGCCTTGCTGCCTGACGTGAGGTCTGGAGCAGAACCCGGGTCCTTGCATTCTTAACCACTGAGCCTCTCAGCTCCTGTATCCCGCCTTAAACTGTGAGCCCCCACTTAAGTTGCTTGCTTTTTGTCCAGTATATCATCAAGAAATGTAGCTAGTTTAGTGTCTGAGCTGAGATTAAACCTGTAGTAGAGACAGGATCGCCTTTTCAGTCTGAAGTAGAGGTAAGAACTAGTGGCTGGCTGCTCTGCTTCTCTGATCCTTCAGCATTCACCCTGAATCTGACTCCGGGTTTTTATTATTAAGACCAATTAGAATTCGTGTTCCATGTATCCCTGAGCTGCCAAGACTCCTTTCTTCCCAGCTTCCTCATGCCTCCTGCATAGAGACTCTGGAAGACACAGACTCTGCTCTGCCAACCATGGCCTCAGCAGAGTATAAGGTGACCAGTGGTGACAGTGAAGGACAGGCAAAGTTACTCGGTGGGTAAAGGCGCTTGCCGCCAAACCTGACAGTTTGAGTTCTGTCCTGGGGGTGCACGTGGTGGAAGAAGAGAAATGACTCCGATGCGTTGTGTTCTGACCTCCATGCATGCACATGCGCACACGTGCAACACAGTTAAATAGATACATGAACAGTAATGATGCCTGCCAGTATGTGCTGTAATCCTAGTGCCCGAGGAACCATCCCACCCTCAGGCAGAGGGTTGTTCCTTGAGGGGAGACAACCTGTTTGGAGGACTTGGAAGGGTGAATTAAATGTTAACAAGAGATGGCTCACATAGGCTCTCAGCCAAGAGAAGATTTGCGGGTAAAAGCCCTGAGGTGACTGACCTATTTAGTATTGTTCCATAAAGCTGGAATCAATAGCAAGGGTGAAATCTAAGGTGAGGGCAGGAGGTGGCCAAGGGTTGGGCCCTACACAGCCATATAAGCCAGGTAAGAGCTTTGAACTTAGTCCCCAAAGCAGTGAATGCAGAGCCATAAGGCTGTGTAGACATTCAAGTCAAACTTTTATTTCTTCAATACCAAAGGTCGTATTTAAACCCTGAAAGGAAGAGGTGAAAATCGGTCACTGGCAGAGTGGAGACTTCCCTTGAATTAGAAGGGTTGCCATCTGGGTAATGACAAGATCCCTCTTGCCTTCTGTCATGCTCATTCTGGCCCTTGGGTGGGGAGGGGCATGCCTGGGATTGGTGGAGGAATGGAGTTGACAGGGCATTGTGATTGACGGAGGCAGGGTGAGATCCAGCCCATTGCTTTGACAGGTAGCAGTCCAGAGTCTAAAAGGGTTGTGTGAGTGACTGGTGCCACAGCTGAAGCAGTAGAGCCCAGATGCTGGGGGGAAGACAGCTCCCCTGCCCAGGCCTTCCAGCCAAACCCTGACTGGGATCCACATTGCTGGCAGCTGTTCTTCTGGAGTCCTCCTCCAAGCCTCTGGTGGCTCCCCGCCACTCCCCCCATCACTGCAGAGCCTGGGACTTCAAGGAAGGGAATGCTGTGAGGGCAGAATGCCTTCTGTCTTTGAAGCAGCTAATGGGGGAGGGGCAGCACTCTGACCTCCAAATTCTTTCCCTGTGACCTCTCTGACCCTGGAGTGACCCAGGCCCTTGGGACCTGGGAGGTTCACAAGGACCCGGGATGCTGCTAGATCCACAGTGTACAAAAAGCACTGTGGATGGGGAGGGGTCCCAGGGATCTGCCATGATGTCTCTGCCACAGAAAGGAGCTGTAGGACCAAAGTCTGGGCTTTCTGGGGTCCCCTCAGAAGCTAAGACAGTCCCTCATCTGACTCTCCTGAGCTGGAAGTTCTGGCAGACACTTCTATGTTCTTCCTTGGTTGGTCCTCTTTGGCCAGTTAACTGAACTTAGTTACCAGAATGTTCAACTGGGAACCTGCCTCTACCTCCTTCCTTTGGGGCATTCGTTCCTTCCTGGGGTCCACAGTGGGGAATCCCCTGCATCAGCTCTCTCTAGGGTTCCCCCTTTCTTCTCACCTGGTCTTGAGCTGCTGTCCCTCCACCACTGGCGTTGTCCCAGTCCCTGGACCCATGCTCTGGGACCCAGTCTTCTGCCGTCACCTCTTCCCTCAATCTCCCAAGGGTCCTGTATTCTGACATCTGCCTAATGCTTAATAGGTGCTCAGAAAATGTAACCCTCCAGTCTCTCTTCTGCTCCCCCACCCCCAAGACTCCCCAGCCTCTCCCACGTGAGTACTCTGTTCAGGGAGCTATGCATGGCCACTCACTTGGGAAGTAGCTATTTTTGGCTGAGGACTTGGGGTGGAAGAAGATGAGGGAGGCTGAGGAACAGGAGCCCAGTGGCCTTGAGCTTCAGGTCCCCATGCCCTGTGGGCCAGTGGGGAGGCAAGTTTAAGTGGGTCATGATGCAGCTCTCTTATGGGATCATTGATTGCATCAGGACATAGGATATCAAGTTTCCAAAGAGGGTGGACAGTGACAGACCCCAATGGCTCCTGAAGCCAAGGTGTCCTTTAAACCTCACCTGGCACCTGGAGGACAGAAGCCAGGACCCTTAATGCCATTTGTTCTTACTGCCTCGCTACCTTGTTCCCATTCTGCTCCAGGGAGCAGGAGGTGGGAACATGATTTATTAAGCATTAACATGGAGCCAAGCCCCAAGCTAAGTGGCAAATACATTGGCTTCTTTCACACAGAGTCAACCAGAAGAGATGGGTCCTACCCCTCCTCCCACGCATGCACAAAAGGCCTTGCCATAATGCTTGGGATGGTTCTGAACTCCTGAGCTCAAGTAATCCTCCTGCCTCAGCCTCCTGAGTAACTGGGACTCTGACTTGTGTCCCATTGTTTTACACGGGGAGACTAAGGCCCAGGGGATGCGGGAACATGCCCAAGTCCCATCACCGAGAGGTGTCAGGGTTCTCGATGGGTACTCTGACAGCCCTGGGGAGCGTCTGTCTTCCACTGGTGTTTTGCTTGGACTCAGGAAGGCCGCTGCTGGAAAACTGCCTGGGAGCCAACGGGGGTTGCTGTGAAGGGGTGCAGGCGGGTACAGGCAGGTTCAGAGCTGAATGAGGACGCAGCCCAGTCTGTCCCAGGGCACTCACACCCTTCTATGGTGACTGGTACTTTTGTCCCCTGGAGGAGATGGAACTTCCCAGGCGTTACAGCATATGTCCTGGCCCTATACTTACATTCAGGAAGGGGCAAATGGAGGGAAGGAGCCCCTGGCAGGACTGTGCCATGTGCAGGTGGACAGTCCTAGGGTTACCTCATATTCACATGGTCACCAGGGAGATATTGCTAAGGATTCAGTGTTAGCTAATGACAAATGTACAAAATGCCCTTGGCTGTCCAACCTGACTACTGCTCTATCACTTTTTTAAAAAATATTTTTATGGTTTATTTAACTTTATTTTATGTGCATTGGTGTGAAGGTGTCAGATCCCCTGCAATTGGATCTTCAGACAGTTGTGAGCTGCCATGTAGGTGCTGGGAATTGAACCCGGGTCCTCTGGAAAAGCAGTCAGTGCTCTTAACCACTGAGCCATCTCTCCAGCCCCCTCTATCACTTTTTTTGTAAAAAAAATAAAAGATTTATTTTATCATTTTGTGTGTGTTTTGCCTGCATACATATTTATATATACCATGTGTGCCTGGTGCCTGCCCATAGGAGGTCAGAAAAGGACACCAGATCCCCTGGGACTAGAGTCACAAAAATCATAAATGAAATAAAATTTTTAAGCTTATTTTTTAACTTTATTTTATGTTTATTGGTGATTTGCTTGCATGTATGTATGAGGATGCCAAATCCCCTGGAACTGGAGTTACAGACAGTTGTGAGCTGACATGGGGGTGCTGGGAACTGAACCTGGATCCTCTGGAAGAGCAGTTGGAACCTTTAACCACTGAGTCATCTCTCCAACCCCAAATAAAGTAATTTTTAAAGTCTTTTAAAAAGCAGTAACAGGGAACTGTAGAATTGGTTCAGTGGCTAAGAGCACTGGCTGCTCTTGCAGAGGACCTGAGTTCAGTTTCTAGCACCCACATGGTGGCTCACCACCATCTGTCGTGAGATCTGGTGCCCTCTTCTGGCCTGCAGGCATACATGCAGGCAGAACACTATACATAATAAATAAATAAATCTTAAAGGAAAGAAAGGAAGGAAGGATGGAAGGAAGGAAGGAAAGCAAGCAGAATCCCAAACACAACACCTTTGCACATCTCTGTGGAGGTCTTGGGCCCTCCACCAAGGAGCCTGCAAACCAAGGCGGGCTTTTCTTTCTTTGGTGCCTGTGTCTCTCATCCTGTCTCTGGCTGTCTGTGAGTCAGCCACAGAACTCACTCAGGAAAGTCCAGAGGAATTTTTCTTCTCAGTCAATTCTAATGGAGCAGTGTGGGCAACACCCAGTGACACATGCGAAACTGGGTAAGGGGAGGCAAGGCAGCTGCTTGGCTGCACCTTCCTTTCTGTCTTCCTGGGGCCCAGAGCCGTCTCAGCCCCCAGCTGGGTGGAAGATGGATCTGGTGACCTCGAGGCTCTCCAGCATTACTTGCTCTGCCTTGGCCCAAGGAAAATGAGTCATTTTTCTAACGAGGAGATGTTTCACTTTATGTAGGAGGGGGGAGGGGAAAGGGTTGGGTAGGGACAGTCCCCTTTGGTCCCCTTCAAACTCAGTTCTCAGCTCTGAGGAACAAACACTTCAGCCATGTACGGAAGAATAGGGTCAGTGTTCTGTGGAGCAGCCAGTACTGATTACGGCAGTGGTTCCCAGCTCTGAGAGCACCGAGTCACCCCTACAGCACTGGGTGGGCTGAGTAGGTAGAGGGTTCCCCTTGGTCCCCCACAGGTGGTCTCTGTCTTGTGGCCTGGCTATGACTGATAGACCCTTTCCCCTTTCTTCTGCCCACCTCAGGATTTAGCCTGGGTGTATATAGATCCATCCCCCCTCAAATCCTCTTAAACCTGAATGAGCTTAGAAGGCCCACCGTGGGCATAGAGTTCCCCTGAACATGCCCCCGCATCCTCTCCTCCTCAGTCCTGGTCCTTCCCTACTGCCCCTCTCACCCACTGACTGGCTTTAGTCATTGTGGGGCTTTTAGTGAGGGAGACAAGCAAGATGGGTGTCAGGGCAAGCAAGGATGGTTGTTCCAGGTTCTCCAGCGACAAACTCTGAGCCTGGGTCCAGTCCAGTGCCCGACAGCTGTCCCAGGCGCTTCCTAGGTAACTTGAAATACGCCATTTTATTCGAGGATCCCTTTTCTTGTCTGTTAGGCATCAGTCACAGCTGTGAAAACATCTGCACAGCAGCTCTTTCCTCTGAGTCTACACTCGAAGGCCATCTCAGAGAGCCGTTCTCGTTCTCAGCCCTCACCTTGTAGCCTCTGTCCCCTTCGTGGTGTGTGTGTGCGTGTGTGTGTGTGTGTGTGTGTGTGTGTGTGTGTGAACTAAACCCAGGCCCTCATGCGTGCTATATAAGTACCGTTGAGCTCCAGCCCCAGGTCTGGATATTTTGGATATTTATTTTGGATTCTGAGCCAGGGTCTCACTAAGCTGCTTGGTCTGGCCTCGCTCTGTCGTTCAAGCAGCCCTCAACTCGCCATTCTCCTGCCTTCATCCCTGAGGAGCTGGCATGAGACGACTGTGCCGCAGCCTGCTCCCTTCACTGTTTAGTTGCTCTTCTTGGCATTCGCCAAAACTGGTTGTGTTTTCTGCCTCACTCGTTCTGCCTCCGCCTCCTAGCATGGACGCTCCGTGGAGGCAAGGGCTGCATTTGCTGTGTCCTCTGCTAAGCCCACCCAGCACAGTGCTAACACGTAGTTGGCATGCAGGTATTTGCAAAAGCAGTAACTAGGGGACCTGTAAGCTGGCTCAGCAGGCAAAGGCGCATGTCCACAAGACTGACAACCTGAGTTCTGTCCTCTGAACCCTCTGTGGAAGGAGAGACCTGACTCTTGGCAACTGTCCTCCAGCCTCCAAATAGACATCATGGCATGTAGACAGGCATATATAATCAGTAAATAAATAAAAGAATGAAATGAGTCAGCCAGGCGGTGGTGGCGCATGCCTTTAATCCCAGCACTCGGGAGGCAGAGGCAGGCGGATCTTTGTGAGTTCGAGGCCAGCCAGGTGTTCAAGAGCTAGTTCCAGGACAGGCACCAAAAGCTACAGAGAAACCCTATCTCAAAAATTAAAAAAAAAATGAATGAATGAAATGAAAGAGTCAATGGAGGCTGGAGCTGCAGAAGTGGCTAAGAACACTTGTTGCTCTTGCAGAGGACTGGAGTTCGATTCCCACATCCTACACGGTAGCTCACAACCACCTGTGACTCTATCCCAGGGGATCTGACGCCCCCTTGTCTCTAAGAGCATCCTCACACACATCTGTGTAAATAAAAAAAAAGGTAATTTTTAGGGGATTAGAGAGATGTCTCGGTGGTTAAGAGCACTTGTTGATCATGCAGTAGACCTAGGTTTGATCCCAGCACCCACATGGTGGTTCACAATCATCTGTAGCTCCAGTTCCAGGGGCTCCAATGTCCTCTTCTGACCTCTGTGGACACCAGGCACAGAGGTCATGAAGGCAAAACACTCATAGAGTAAATACAGTTTTTTAATTAAAAAAATAACCTTTGGGCTAGATGTGATGGTGCATACCTTGAATCCCAGCACTTGTTTGGCAGAGGCAGACAGATCTCTCTGAGTTTGAAGTTAGCCTGGTCTACATAGAGAGTTCCAGAACAACCAGGACTACATAGACAGACCTTGTCTGAAAATCATCATCATCATCATCATCATCATCTTGAAATAAAAGGAACAACTGGGAGAAATGAATGTGTAAGTGAGTGGATGAATGTGAGCAGCCAGCAGTGACCAACCTGGGCCAGGGCCAAGTACATTTTGGTCCCTCACCCGCCTGCCCAGCATCAGCTGCCCCCGTGAGGTCTCACAGTTGGGTACGAGATTGCCCTGGGGCACAGAGCGGGAACTTTTACGGTAAAGCCAGAAGGCACTGTTGGGAGTGGAATGCGGAGTTGGTGTACTTTTTAGACAGAAAGGTGACTCCACCAAGACCCTGCCTGAGTCCTCCAGCCCACCAGGCACAGGTCATACCTCTGTCCCCGGGGCCCCTTGGGAAGGCACAGGAAACCTTGGTTTGGGAAATGAGCCCAACTCCAGAGTTCCAGAGTCTGCTGCTCCTCCAGACCCCAGCCAGGGGTTTTCAGTGTGGGATCTGAGATGTTGATGGCTCTTCCTTTTCCTCCATCTATGGCCCGCTCCGGCTACGCCACATGCTCATCTGGGTGAAGGTGCAGTCTCCACCTGTACCCTCCTGCTTTCCCTTCTCCTCAGAGTCCCACTGTATCTCTGAATCTTCCATCTAGACAGGTCTCAGTCCTCCCTAAAACCCTCCGTGGCTGCCTGTTACCCTGAGGAGAGGCTTGGTCTTCCCCACAGAATGCTTGCGTGCTTTACCTGTGTGCCTTTCCCACCCAGCCTAACAGGAAGTCCTGTAACAGCTCCCACTTCCTCCCTCCTCCGCACCTTTGCCTAGGTAATGCCTTTCTCACTTCCTGCCCTGGAACTCTGAATTCCATGAATGTGGGGATCCTACATAGCGTGTCCCTGCAGGACCTCAGATAGGGCCTAGAGTGTAGTAGGTGTTCCCTAAAGGCCTCTGATTTAACACAGCAAAGCAAAAGGCAAGGGAGAGCTTCAGCAGACTGTCACAGGAAGCGTAATGTTGCAGCCGTGACAAATGCCTGATGTCACAGGAGACATGCCCCAGCCTGGGAGCTTAGAGAAGGCTCCCTGCAGAGGAGGTGCTTGACTTGGTGGGAGGGAAGAGCCTTATGGGGTCAGAAGATAGTGTATGCAAAGGCCCTGTGGTTTAAGTAAATGTGAAAGGCGTAGGTAGGTAGGTAGGTAGGTAGGTAGGTAGGTAGGTAGGTAGGTAGGTAGGTAGATAGGGAAAAAGAAAAGCAAGGGGAAAAAACATTCACTAGGACATGGGATCATGAGGGTGGGGGCAGCTTGTGAGATGAGGCAGAGCAGGGTGACAAAGCCAGAACCTGGGATCCTTGTAGGCTGTAGACCATAGTTGGGAGTTTTACCTTTATTCTAAGAGCAGTAGGAGGCCACTGAGTAGGGTTTGAAGGAGGACATATCTTAGCTGATAGAGTGCTTGCCGAGCATGCATAAAGGCCTTGGTCCCCATTCCCCCCCCAACTCCCCTTCACCCTCCATCACCCCGCCCCCGGCAGGATAGAAAACCAAATGTGATGGTGCGTGTGTGGTGCTAGCCCTTGGGAGCTGACGCAGGAGGGTCAAGAGTTCAAGGCCAGCCTGGGTTGTGTTCAAAAAAGGTAAACAGATAAAGTGGAGTGGTGCAGGTGGGGAAGGAAGGAAAGGGGAGAGAGAGAGGAGGAATCTCTATCCTTTCCTGTCGTGTGGCCTTGGACACCCAGGACTGAAGGAAATGAAGGGAGAGAGAGGAAGAATCTCATCCTTTCCTGTGGTGTGGCCTTGGACGCCCAGGACTGAAGCCTCGGTTTCTGTGTGCCCACCTGAAAATGCAGCCAGATCCCAGGGTCTGTAGGGAACATGAAACAAGATATGCCCTCCCCTGGGGCTGCACGTGTGGGTGTCTGATAAATTCCATTCCTCTCTGACCCTGCTATGGCCCCAGGATGTCAAGGCTCCTAACAAACCCCTATTCCAGGCTAGCCCAGCCTTCTCTCATCTCAGGAACCTGGATTTTGTCCCTGCTGGCCACCATTGACCTTTGCCCTAGGAGGTAAGGGATTGCTTTCTGACTGCCCTGCCCCATCTAATCTGTCCTCACCCAGTGTCATCTGATTGATGAAGTGCTAATATCCCCATGGCCTGCCCTTCCTAGTCCTACCTGGACCAATGGGCTATAAGAGCAGCTCCCTGGCCTGGCTGCATCACTGGGCAGGGTGAGAGCTGTTCATTCTCACAGTATATAGCAAGCTGACAGCAGCTCGCCTGACTTCCTCTCGAAGCAGCATGTGGCTTGCTCTGGGTGAACTATGCTCCCGTCCCCAAGCACCTGTGTCTATATTCCATATCTATGACCTTGTTTGAGCCACCGGCTATCAAATAAACCACAAATCACGCTTCCCTTTTTGAAGATGAGGAGTGAGCCCAGAGAGACTCCCTTCTGCTGGACTTGGAGATGAAGCACACAGAGAGGGTCCTCTGAGGTTACCAACTGTTTCTTTGTTTTTGAAGCGGGGTCTTATGGAGCCCAGGCTGGCCTCAGACTTGTTGTAGGGCGCAGGAAAACTATTCCCGATCTTCCTACCTCCACATTTCAAATGCTGGGATTGTTGGTGTGTGCCACCACACCTGGCCTCATGCCTGTGCTTTTCTGTCCTGCTCACCTGGGTAGCTCTTTAGTTCAGCTCCTGACAACTGGGGCCCCAAATGACACCACTTTCTTGCTATTTCATTGGTCCCGGACCAACTAGAGCCTGCCATCTTTGTCACAAGTCCTGGGGCTTTGGGACAGGGTATATGGAAGAGCCGTGGCACAGCCCTAGTTTATGCCCTCACCTGCTTTATGTACTGGCTAGGTGAGAGAGGTTGACCCGTTACTTCCCTTAGGAACATCTTTTGGTATCTCTATGGCAACTGTGCAGCCAGGATGGTTGCTTTGCTTCAACTTGTAAAGGACCATCAAATCCTCCTTGCAGCCAGGCAGTGGTGGCGCACACCTCTAATCCCAGCACTCAGGAGGCAGAGGCGGGTGGATCTCTATGAGTTTAAGGCCAGCCTGGTCTACAGAGCTAGGACAGCTAGGGATGTTATACAGAGGAACCCTGTCTCAGAAAAAAAGAAAAAAAAAACCTTGCTGGGGAGTCCATGTCATAGAGAAGTCTCTGTCAAGAGCTAGATAGTTCGGGGGGGGGGGGATTGTCACTGGGTCATCTACACTGTTAGCTTGGAGCATGCCCTGGATTGTAGGGGGCCATATTCACACACACGTTCCCTGTACCCATTGCGGGAAACTACCCTGAGGCTGCTCTCCAAGTTTCTGTTCCTCCTGTTTAAGATGGGGCAACGTGTCAAGATCTAGAATTACATAGGTAGGCATATATGTGAGAGAGTTTCCGGACTAGATTGACTGAGGTGGGAAGGTCCTCCCCGAATGTGGGCGGCACCATCCCCTGGGCTGGTGTCCCAAAAGGAATGAGAAGGAGAAAGGGAGCTGAGTACTCAGAATCCATCTCCCTCTGCTTTCTACCTGTGGATGCAGTGTGAATGGTGGCCCACACTCCTGTGATCACATTTTCCCTGCCATGGAGGTACCTGGTACCCTCAAATTGGATAGACTGCATCTGCAAACTGTGGCCCAGAATAAACCTCCCTCCTTACGTTGCTTTTGTCTGGTATTTGCTCACAATAATGTGGAAAGTGACTGATGCAGGCAGCTGACCCTGACCTCAGATATTGTCCCAGCTGCCTGGGTGTCACAGGAGCCACAGTCAGGGGTCTTCAGAGAGAGGAGGAAGGTGGCCAGGGACACGAGTGTCATTAAGACCTTCCAATCTTAAAGAACACTGCTTGCCCCTCGGAGTTTCAGTTTCTTTTCTCTCAAATGGAATTCTGCAGCAAGCTTTCTGGAAAATGGAATCGGCTAATAGATGGCACAGCAAATCCATGCCTTCAGGGCAGTCCCTTCTCCTCAGGAAGGTGCTGTCTAAATATGGTTGTTCAGGGAAAGGATTTCCGGGCTCTCCCAGCAGATTCTGGGTCTGTCTGAGGGGCCCTCCTCCCAGTGGGGAGACTCTTTGTATGTGCTGTACAGATTCTTCAGGAGCCCGTACTGTGTGTGTCCCGCCCTTCTATCTGGAAGGCCTTATCATTTATGTGAAGTTCTATGTCCTTGTCCTTTCTCGCCTAAGAGGCATGTAAGCCTGTTGGGTAAGCTGTGTGAGTCGCTGTCCTGCTCACTCAGTGGCTGTGAAACCTAGGCGAGGTCTCCTGGACCCTCATTTTCCTCCTCTGTGAAAGGGACCAATAACACCTGTGGCCTTGGGTGGCCATAAGGGCCATGGAGATATATCAGTGAGGTACTTGGATAAGGAAATCCCTCCTCCTCTTTCCAAACCAAGAGGCCTGTCAGTGGCCGTTCGCAGGCAGTGGGCAAGGATGGCCTGCCAGCTGAGCCCGGGGCCTCAGGAAGCTCCCCTTGCCCAGGTGGCAGCGGTTCATCGCTGTAATTTTGCTACTGCTCTGAATCGTAATGTAAATATCTGTGTTTTCTGATTGTCATTTGGCCCGCAAAGAGGTCGCAACCCACAGGTTGAGAACCATTGGCTTAGATGCAGTGGGACCCCCTCGGTAGCTTCCCAGATTGAGGAGAGACATGGAGAGAGAAACCCAGAAACAAGTCTCTGTAGGGTCATAATGTGGTGGGGCTGTGTGACCCCAGCTAAGTGACCTGGCCTCTCTGAGACTTGCTTCCTTTTACAAATGTTGGGCAGTGATGTAGCTTCTGAGGTTATTGTAAGTGGTTCATAAACGGACGTTAGGAAATCGCTGGCACAGTCTATCTGGGAGTTTATTTGTACTTAGGATGTGTTCTCAGTGTCTCACTGACTTCTTGGCCATGCTCTAACCAGGAAACAATAATACGTTTTGTTCAGTCTTATCTTTCTGGTTCCTTCCTTGAGTCGGGCACTGTTTGGAGTGTTTTTGCTACATTACATCACTTCATGGTCATCATATTCTGGCTCTATTGTTTCCACGTTTATAAACGTGCACTCGATGTAGCAGAACTTGGCTCTCTCAGTTCATCCTTGTCTGGGGTGGGCGTGGACCTGGTCAGGACGTCTCGCAGGTGCCAGTGGGACACAGCAAGCATCCATAGGCAGAGCATCAAAATGAGGCCAACCCAGAGGTAGGCAGTGTGTGTGTGTTCCTGGGAAGCCCATGGCAGGCACCGTGGGACTGCATGTGTTTATACAGCCTGTCCTGGACAGGCAGGGGGCCCTGACCATCTAGTGTAAACATCCGGACACTTGTCAGCTCACTGGCGGACAGAGGCAAACCAGGGACCAGCTGCTAGCGCCTTCCTGCACCTCACTTGGCGTGGGGGCATCCTGGTAGATGGATGAGGGGTGCCATGGAGCTGACATTTACTGCACACTTGGCATGTGCCAGGCCATTTTCAGACAGTGTCTTAGTCTGGTTTATTATTTTTACTTAGCTAATGTAAAAACTGAACCATAGGAGTTGTACAAATCTAATTCCTTTGAAAACCACAAAGTTTGGTTTTCCGGGAGGGTGTCCTGGTCTATTTTTTTGTTGCCATAACAAAATAACCAAGACTAGGTCATTTTTAAAGAGCAGAGGTTTATTTGTTCTTGAGGCTGGAAAGCTCAAGAACACAGTGCTTGTATCTGTGAGGCCCTCCCTGCCATTTTATACATGATCCAGAGCATTGTATGCAACAGGGTGAGAACATAGCATTTTGGGTCTTACTGTGTAGCCCAGGCTGGCCTGGAACTTGCTATGTAGACCAGGCTGACCTTCAACTCACAAAGATCTGCCTGCCTCTGTCTCCCTAGGACTCAAGGTGTGGGCTGCCACACCTACCTCTCTCATCCCCTTATTATAAAACAGTGAAATCCCCACCCTCCCGGCCACATCCATCCCCAGTGACCTCCCAAAGACCACACATCCACTTATCTAATGGGAGTCTGTACATTTCTAACATGCAGACTTTGGGGGACACATTTAAAACACAGCAGAGGATGGGTAGATGGAAGTGTGCTCGGACAGTATACCTGAACCTGCCTCAGTGTTTCCCTGGAAACTTAGTTCCAACCTTTATCCAGCACCATCAGCCTTCACCTCAGAGATACTGCCATCCGCCTACTCAGATCCTTGCTGCAGACTCCTGGGTTTATTGTCGTTCCCCCCCTCCAAAAAAAAGATGAAATTTGTTTTGATCATTTATTTAAGCATTGGGCTGCAGCCCAGGGCTTTGTGTGTACCAGACAAATAAGTGTTCTGCCACAGAACTTCGCCCCAAGCCTTCTCCATCACAGGGTGAGGGACAGGCACAGCTGGGGTCACTTAGATGTAGCGGTCCCTCTGTAGCTTCTGGTGGCCTCCTTCTTCCCACCAGGAAAAAGATCTCCTCAGCTCTGGAAGCCTAGGCCTGCCTACTGGGTCTCAGACAGGCTCACTAATTTGATGCCCTCAAAAACAGGGTTTCAGCCACCACCCTAACCCCTGGATCTGAAGACGGCGGCGATGAGCTTGAGACCGTGTTGTGCTAGCGACAGTGTGTGACCCTGTCACAAAAGGAGAAAAAGAGCAGTGGATGGACTTCAGGTCCCATCCCACCCATCACATGAGGGAGAAACTGAAGCTCAGGTAGGGAAAGTCTACCCCAGAGATTCAGAAGCTGGAGTTCAGGTCCCCAAGAAGGAGCCTAAGGCCCAATTTCCCTGAGTTGATGGCATGGGAAAGAGTCAGGAAAGGACAGAGATGAAGCCAATAGATCCCCCAGATGCCATGACCCAAAACCGTTTGTCATAGCCACACTACCCTGCTGCCATAGAGCCGAGCCCTGGCAACGCCCTGGAGTGCTCAGGAATTTGGATAAAGCCTCTCACGTGGGCCACAGCATGGCTTCTCCAAGTGGTTCAGGCACTCAGCACCTCCATGAGGGCCTTCTCTTCCCTACTTCCCAGTCCCAGGTGTAAACTCCTCCCCGACACTTCCCCTAGCTACAGTCACCTTCCAGCCAAACAGAGAGCCCACCAGGGCTATGGCAGAGCTGGGGATCACCCTGGTGCCTTCAAGGAAACACCTCAAGTTGAGGAGGTGGCACTGGCTCCAGTTTGGTTGGAGAATATTCGGGTCCCATCCGAGTCTGTCTCTGAGCCAGGAGATAGACACTTGCGCTGTACATTAGAATAGCCCTGCTAGAACAGGGATTTGGTTTTTGTTTTGTTTTGTTTTTATATATATATTTTTATTGATTTTTATTGAGCTCTACATTTTTCTCTGCTCCCTTCCCTGCCTCTCCCCTCGCCTTCAACCCTCTCCCAAGGTCCACATTCTCCCAGTTTACTCAGGAGAGCTTGTATTTTTCTACTTCCCATGTTGATTAGACCATGTATATTTCTCGTAGTGTCCTCATTGCTGTCTAGGTTCTCTGGGATTGTGATTTGTAGGCTGGTTTCTTTGCTTTATGTTTAAGAACTACTTATGAGTGAGTACATATGATAATTGTCTTTTTGGGTCTGGGTTACCTCACTCAAAATGTTTTCTAGCTCCATCCATTTGCCTGCAAACTTCAAGATGTCATTATTTTTTTCTGCTGTGTATTCCATTGTGTAAATGTACCACATTTTCGTTGTCCATTCTTCAGTAGAGGGGCATTTATGTTGTTTCCAGGATCTGGCTATGACAAACAAAGCTGCTATGAACATAGTTGAGCACATGTCCTTGTGGCATGGTTGAGCATCCTTTGGATATATACCCAAAAGCGGTATTTATAGCAGGGATTTGTAAATGTCACCAGGAGGTTGATTTTGGTCCAGGCTAGCTACTTCTCCAGAATGGGACACAGAGTCTCAGGAGGGCCAGAGTAGGGAGTCAGGCAAGGAACAGAAGTTTGAAACGTCATAGGGAGGAGTCTAGCCAGTGCAGACCTATGAGGTCAAGACTGCCCAATACCCTGAGGCCTGGCATGCCACCAACTGAGCATCACTGTAGTCTGGGACTGGCCTGGTGACAAGTGGGCCCTTTGTCTGAGGCCTGGAGGACCAACTGTCACCCTCTGTGCATTCAGGGTCAGTCTCCCTCCAAAGCCTAGGCCTTTTTTGGTGTGAAGCAATGTACTTCAGATCCATCAAAAGTACAGAGCTGAGGGGCTGGAGAGATGGCTCAGCAGTTAAGAGCACTGGCTGCTCTTCTAGAAGATCCAGGCTCAATCCCAGCCCCCACATGGTGGCTCACATCTGTTTATAACTCCAATTCCAGAGGATCAGCACCCTCATACCCCTCACAGACATATGTGCAGGCAAAACATTTAAAAAAAAAAAAGGAAAAGGAAAAAGCACAGGCCTCAGTGAAAATACGATGGTAGACAAGCCACCCAGCCTCTGAAATAGAACATTCCGAGTACAGTGGACCACACCCCTGTGGCCCCTGGGTCCCATGGCTTGTCACTCCCTCTTCTGGGGAAATCTCCTGTCCTGGGTGGCTGTGCTCCAGTGATACACAGCATGGCTTGGTGCACTAAACAGGAATCACGTGAGTTTATTTCTGCTGCTGGCTGGTCCCTAACTATTGGGTCTGAGTTGTGTCCACTTGGTGTCCTGGGGTCCGTCCAGGCTCTGGGTGACTACTTTCCTGCTGTTACCAGTGTTCTGATGCTTCTGTCGTTGGTTCCTGGTTACCACAGTAGCTTCTGAGGGGTATGTCGCTGGGTATATACAGCTATTCATTAGGGAGGGGAACAGGGGAAGGCTCCGGATCAGCCAGTGATGAGCAGTATCCAGAACGGTGTCTGGTCCATGCAGGTATCTGGTCATTGACTGAGTTGCACCAGATGCTGTGAACATTTTCAGAGACTTGCCTAATCCTTTTTGAGGAGGGTCTTTCCTACCTCGGAGAACAGTTAATCATGTACCCCCCCCCACTCCTATTGTAGCACCCAGGCCAGCTGTTTCTCTCCTGAAGCTGTTGTGTAGACATTTGGGAACACAGAAGTGAGGGAGGTTTTGGATGCCTGGTGGCCTAGATGTCGGTATGCAGGGCTTTCCGAGGTATCCTGGCAGCTGTTAGATTGAGCTGAGCCAGCTGGCTGGTCACCTTTGGCCTAGGAGACCATACGGGATTGGGGGTTGAGGAGGCTCTCGTGTCTGACGCTGACCCATGGGGAAGTGCAGAGGTTGGATCTGGGCCAGCGACTAGCTGATGTCCTCCGATGGGAGTCCTTGCAGTGTGAGCTGCCTTGTTTGCTAGTTGTGTGTCTCCATTTCCTTCTGTGAAGTGAGAATGCGGACTAAGTGACTGGTAGGTGGAGAATTAGCAAGCATAAAGTCTGGGCGCAGAGCCTAGGTAGTCGTTACTACGGGACGGGCCAGGTGTCACCAACCAGACAGCAGACCTGATGGCATTGGAGTGACAAGCATCACAGGAAAGCCACAGTCCAGCCTTGTCAGATTGTCTTTCTAGAGGGGAGATAGGAGGCAGATGAGGACAGGGGAGAGGGGAGTAGGGGGTTATGGGAGCAGACAATACACTCAAGTCCTGATTTTTCCAGCTAGCCTGGGTCAGGAGAGGGGCTGTCCATCTTGACAGGGATCAGGGGACAGGCTTCCTGGGTCCTCTCTGCTCTGTCTTTGCGATCAGGCTGACTGCTCCCTTGGAAGAGAAGAAAGCTTGTCCCTAATTGTCCATTATGCAATTGTAAATTGGCTCTAGAGCTGGGCTGAGCAGAGCCAAGCCCTAGAGGGGAGGGGAACCCCAGGCTGGGTGACTACAGAGTCAGCATTTCGGGGACCCGAGAGGGGGTTTGGGAATGTCGTCTGTGTGAGTCTCCCAGCAGAGACGCCCTTCCCAGACACTCCATCTGGCATTGTCACATAGCACCGAAGAGCAGCAGAGACCCTCTTGCCAGCTGTGTGACTTGGGGCTGCATTCACCCTCTCTGTGCCTCTCTAGTTCACATCTCTAACATGGGGTTGCTGGCATGGCTACCTTAGAACCTGCATGGCCCCGAACTGAGTCACTCCTCCGGGAAGTAGCTTTTGTTCTGTCGCAGATGCCATTGCTATTTACTGCAAGCAGCAGCAAGCATCAACAGCGGCCCCAGAGTCCTCAGGTTGAACCCGGAGTATATTCCAGCTTTCTGTTCCGTGTTCCTGTGGCCAGGACATTCCTGTGTGGTCACAGTAGCACCCAGCGTCACGCCAGGTGTCTGGGAGTGCCTCTCTCAGGAGACAGCGCTTGATTGTGATGTGTCCCTTCCTGCATCCTCACCTTCATTTTTTTTCCAGGGCCAGTGAGGTCACTTTCATGTGTACGTCACACGTGCTCAGAGTGGTGAGACCACTTGTCTAGAGCCACATAGCGCCGATGGCGGGGACCCACAACATAGTCCATAGTCTCCCGTCTTGGCTCTTCCTCCTGCAAGACTGGAGGAGCAGTTGGCTCTCGAGGACTCAGAGCCTGGTGCTCACTCCCAGTCTGCTTACGCTGAACCTAGAACTTCCCCAAAGCCCCTCAAATCTACCCTATACCTGGAGACCACTCTGAGCCAAGACTGTGTCCTCTGAGCCAATACAACTCTCCTTCCCCTGCCGTCATAGGAACTAACCCTTCCAAGGCCTCTCCTGGGCTCTTCCCACCCCAAGATGATAAGATGATTACGTGTGGTGGTGGCAGGTGGAGTGTTGGGGACCTGGTGGGAAGCTGAGCCTGGGTGGGCTTCCTGAGGCAGAGACATTCCTGGTCACCAAGGTAACTGCAGCTCAGGAGCCCATTTGACTGAGGATCCACTCTGATTGGCTGGGGCTGACAGTGTGGAGCCTTGGTATCCCAAGAGGCCTGGGCATTGTGTGGGGTGAGGACCAGCCCTTCATGCTGGCAGGGAAGCCTGGTATCATGGATGGGATGGTGGGGATAAAGAGGCAGAGTGACTCAGGCATTTGGAGCCCCCCCCCAGACTCTGACTCTTTCTGGCTGTGCAGCAAGAGCAGGGTTCACATCTGCAAAGTTGGGGAACACTGCCACCACTTATTTTAGGGTGTAAGGGGCTCGAATGAACAGCATCATAGAACTGTTTGCACCATTCTATTCTCATTGGAAACTGAGACCCTGGGATTCTGGGTCTGTTTGTTGTTGTTTTGCTTTTTTGGTTTTTCAAGACAGGGTTTCTATGCGTATCCTTGGCTGTCCTGGAACTCACTCTGTAGACCAGGCTGGCCTCGAACTCAAAGAGATTTGCTTGCCTCTACCTCCTGAGGGCTGAGATTAAAGGTGTGTGCCACCACTGCCCGACTGACCCTTGGAATTCTTTTCTTTGGCTAATAAAGAAGCTTACAGGCTGTGGATTTAGCTCATTTGGTAGAGTACTTGCCTTGCATGGGCAAAGCCCTGGGCTCCATCCCTAGCACCACATAAAATGGTCCTGGTGACACACATACCAGTAATCTTGGGAGGTAGAGGAAGGAGGATCAAGATCTTGGACTACCTAGTCTCAAGAAAAAAGACCAAGCTGGTGGCTTATGCGTGTAATACCAGCACTTGGAAGATGAAAGCAAGATGATCGATGTGGGTTTGAGACACACCTGGGCCTTGTGTGGGGTGAGGAAATCTATTTTGAGTACAGATCTTGTCTCCTCCATGGGTCACAGTGGCCCATCTCCTGTTTCCTGAGGGATGACATCACCATCTCCTTAATCATGTGGGGTTTCTGGAATGAAGTTGCTGAGTGGGGATAAGTCTCCAGGGCTTGGGAGAGCTCAAGCTGAGATTTTCTGCTGAATTGGATGTGTGGGGCTGAGGTGATCAGAGCCTGGGCCTTCAAGACTCCACGCTCTGGTAGCAGATGGGTCCCCAGAGTCATCCCTAGCAGTACCATGGTGTCTGCTGCATGGCTGTACAGACGAGAACATGCAGGGTCTGATTATAGCTTAGCTGGCATGGCCCAGGCCTGGCCAACCTGAGTTCTCTCCTGGACTCCAGCAGTCAGCCCAGACAGGGAGAAGGGTTTTAGCATGGCTGGCTCCCTTATTGGGAAGGATGTCTGGTCTCAGGAGGTGGGAGTGGGTGGGTAGCACATGGGGAGGGCATTGCCCGCCTGGGGAACATTCCCAACAGCATGTCTGAAGGTCTGGATCAAGTCCTGCCTGATGCCTGCTCCTCCATCCCATTCGGGAAACGCCAGCCAGAAGTATACTTACTGCCTGGCAGAAACCCAGCCGGAGTTGAGGTTATGTCGTTCACGAACCCGAGGGTCCCAATTAAGGAAGCGTCTCAGAGATCCAGTGTGGGAAGAGGTCTTGTGGAGCAGTGGCAAAGACAGCTGGTGGGAGGGTCGTGATAGTGGTCCTAAGAGGATGATGGTGTCCGGGCAACAGAGTTTGAGCACGTGACACACTCATCCGCTCACCCATGCATTCAGGCAGTACCAGGCTGCCTTCCAAACACTTTATAAAGAACTGATTCTCCTCCCAACGAGCAGGAAGGTGGATGCCGTTATTTTGACACTTTATAGGTATGAGACTAGGCACAAAGGGCTTAAATTGCTCACTTAGGGTCACACAGCTAAACTTGAACTCCATACAGTCTGGCTCCTGAGTTTCTGTTCTTAACCAAGGCTGGGGTGTGAGTAGAACCAATCCAACCCAGAGCTCTGTCCCTGTCTCCTGGCCTGGGGATGAGGCTAAAGTGTTCGTGGCTGGAATGTGGCCCTGGAACTCTGGAGCCCCAGGGTGGCCTGGGAGATAGGGAAGAAAGACAGAGGACCTTAAGGATTCTCTCGGAGCACAGGATGGTGGGGTGCTGTCCTAGCCATTTCCCAGTCCAGGCGGACGTGGAGCTGGTGCCACGCTCCTGCCAGGCACCCTGCCATTCTGCAAGCTGTGATGTGATAATCTCCAGCGGTGAGTGATGGGCTTTGGCTAGGCTCTGCTGACTTTAAGCTGGTGACTTTAAGAAGCCCTGGCTGGTAGCCTAGTACTGGGGAGTTGCAGTGACTGCCGCCAGAGAAACCCCGACCAGGCAGGAGGGGGAGTGTGCAAACGGGAAAACAGAGGAGCCCCCCCGGGGGGGGGGGACAGATGGGACCTTCTGCAACAGCCAGGCTTCAGTTTGCCCTCCTCCATACCCAGGCTCCTCTCATGCTTTTCTCTAATCATTCAAAGGCTAAAGCCCTGTTTACAAGGGAGAGGTGGAAGCCCAGCCAGAGCAGAAGACTTCTCTGAGGTCACACAGCCCGTTCGCCTCGTTGGTCTGTCTGACCTGAAGCGTTTCTCGAAGATGTGCCAGGACCCCCTCAGGTTTCCCAGCCCTATCCCAAGCACCCCTCCTCTTGTTATCTCCAATTCCAGAGAAGGGATTTTCCCTGATGACAGTGACAGATGCTTTTGCACCAGCAGCCCGGGAATCCCTACAGTAAGTGGCCTGTGAGGTTGGGGCTGGGGACTGGGGCCTCCATTGCCCCCTCATAGACTGGAGCTAGGAGAACAGGCCAGTCAGCCTTGGAAACTTCGAGTAATAGCCACTTTGCTCTGGAACAGAAGAGACCCAGCATAGGCCCAGCCCTGGAAGTTAGGGTTTGCTAACAGCAGAGCCATAGAGAGGTGACCGGGACAGCTTCAGTGACTGTCTGGATCCAGGGAAGGAGACAGTGTCCCTAAGGGGATGTTGTGTCATTCCCACATGAGGGGGCTTGGTCATGACTCCTTGCCAAGAGCAGGCCAGCCAGGTTTCTTCAAAATGACTGTTCTAGACTTCCTGGTGACACAAATGGGACCCACTGTGGGCTTAAGAAAACAGTGAGTGGGGCTGAAGAGATGGCTCAGCAGTTAAGAGCACTGGCTGCTCCTCTAGAGGACTCAGGTTCAATTCCCAGCACCCACATGGCAGCTCCCAACTGTCTGTAACTCTAGTTCCAGGGGATCCATTGCACCAGGCATGTGTGTGGTGCACATATTTGTGCATGCCTGCAACATTCCCATACATATAAGATAAAATAAATAAATCTTTAAAAGAAAGAAAGAAGAAAACAGTGAGCATGCAGAGGGATGCTGGAGGCCAGATCCCACCCTGAGCAGAGTGGACCTCTCCTCTGCTAGGCACCTCCATGCTAGAGGCTTGCCCATCTCCCATTTCCTGTCTAGAGCCCAGTGCTCAGAGCAGCTGTCTGCGTGGGCACAAGAGCTTCTCTCTCTTGGCTGTCGAGTCTGAGCTCCCCACTTCCTTCCTGCCTTTGGTTATTTTGCTGAGGTATGAAGAATCCATAGCCCCAAGCCTAAGGGGGCAGGTAACCAGGATGTCCTCTGGGGTGCATGATAAGGTCTCCCCAGTGTCCTTGTGCAGCTGGAGTCCCTGCATCAATGACTATGCCAGTATAAACCTTGTTTTTCTGGAGGCTTCAAAGCCAGCCACGGTGTGTGGCACCTTACCCAAGGAGTCATCTCTCCCTCAGAATCCCTATGAGGAAGAAACTGCTTGGGGGGCTGGAAGGCAGGATCCCCCCACCACACTGCCCTACTCCTCCTTAAACTCCGTTCTCCCTCTTGCCTCAGGAGCGTTTGCAGAGGGCCTGAAATAGGGTTCACCTGATTCACCCTGGTTTTTCTGGTTTCGGGCAATGAGTCTTTCTCCCAACACCTGCATGACCCCTCCCTGCTGTCCTTTCTTTCACGAGGCCACCAGTACATGGTCAGTACAGGAACTGAAACAGGAGTCCCATTGCTGGGGCTTAGATCCAAACCCCACTCCCCACCCCTGCCTGGATGACCCTGGCTGGTTACAGGATGTAACTTCTCTCTGCCTGTTTCCTCACCTACCAAAGAGAATCAGCAACAATAGATATTGCTACTTTTGTGAGGATACATTTGATATATATACAGAGATACATTTAAAGCACTTAGCATGTAGTATTTGGCTAGCATAGATCAAGCACTCAGTATATGTTTGATGTGATTATTTCAGCCACATTGTTTATTATTTCTCTCCCACACCACAATTCAGGTTGCTCGGAGTGAGAACTCTTGTCTTATTTAATGATATACTCTCTGTTGGGGCTTCATTTCCTGGGATGCAGATACAGGATGAATGAATGAATGAATGAGCGAGCAGTTGAATACCAGCATCTTGGGCTTTTCAGAGCTTCTGAAGAGGTTTGGGTGGAGGTTTGGAAGACAGATTTGTCTGACTGTGAGCTCTGAGCCCTGCTAACTGTATTCCCAGTGGCCCCATGGCAAGCGAGCCGCTTCTACCATCCCAACGGGGTCCATACCCGTCCAGGCAGAGGACCCTCTCTAGAGATGAGTGTGGCTCCCTTTTGCACCAGTGTGACCACAGTAGTGTCTGTTCAGTGCTGTTCCCGGATCCTAGTCCAACCACGGACATGGGGGCAAGTGAGAGTTTTTCCCCTGTGCTCAGCAACTCTTCCTCCCAGGCCCGCAGCATTGAATCCAGCCTGTTTTATCTTCCCTGCGCACTCATTTTCCACACTGTCACAAATGGAAAGCTCTCTCCTGGCCCTCACATTGCTCTTATGCCCCCTGCTCTAGAATTTCAGGGTGGGCCCCTGACACAGCAGTTTTCCTACAAGCTCGTCCTGGCCTTTAGTGTTTGGTGTGCCCTAGAAACATGAATGGATGTGCCCAGTCTTAAGAAGGAAGGGGAGGTATAATGTTACCCCTACACGGAGGTCACTGAGTCTTGGGGGCAAGACTGCTGGATGCCCTATAGTGGTGAGGGCCAGGAGTGGCTTTGCCCCCAGGTGTCCTAGGGCAGTTCACAACTATTTGTAACTCCAACTCCAGGGAATCTGATGCCTTCTTCTGACCTCCGTGGGCGCACACACACACACACACACACACACACACACACGCATGCATGCACACACACACACATAAAATATTTCTTAAAAATTAGCCAGGTGGTGATGGCACACACTTTTAATCCCAGCACTCAGGAGGCAGAGGCAGACGGATCTCTACAGAGTGAGTTCCAGGATAGCTAGGGCTGTTACACAGAGCTCTAATCTCTGTCTTGAAAAACCAAAATTAATTAATTAAAAAAAATGTTGGGGCTGGAGAGATGGCTCAGAGGTTAAGAGCATTGCCTGCTCTTCCAGAGGTCCTGAGTTCAATTCCCAGCAACCACATTGTGGTTCACAACCATCTGTAATGAGATCTGGTGCCCCCTTCTGGCGTGCAGGTGTACATGGAAGCAATGCTGTATACATAATAAATAAGTAAATCTTTAAAAATGAATGTTGATACAGGGCTGGCCTTGAACTCACTATTATAGCTGAGGATGACCCTTCTACCCCTACCTTCTGAGTGCACCCCCCTCCCCAGTTTACGTGGGGCTGGAGTTGGAATGCAGGGGCATCTGCGGTCTAGACAGAGCATTTTACCAACTCAGTTACATCCCCAGCCCCAGTTTAGCCCATAGGTTGTCGCACGCAGCTAATGGCTTCTGTTTTGGACACCATGGGTCTGTACAGCGTTCTTCAGCCACTCATAGCTTTAAACTCTGGATTTCAGCCTCTGATGTGGGCGGCATTGTGCAAGGAGAGCAGACTGGTTGCTGTCGTCTATGTCACATTTAACCGCCCCCATCGTCACAGCCAAAGGAGTCAGTCCCTGTCTGGACCTCGGTCCCACCCCCCACGCTTCCAGTCCCATTTCTTTCCTGTCTAGGTGTCACTTGCATTGAATAAAGCACACAGGTGGCAGCTACACGTGTTTTGACAAACACACACATCTGTAGGCCACCACAGTGAAATCAAGATGGGACACTACCAAAATGTCCCTATTTCCCAGCCTTGCTCCATTCTAGGAAGTCTGCCTTCTGAGGTCACCACCCTCCGGACGTCTGTCACCATTGCTTAGTTGGTCTGGCTTAAATCATTTTCCCACATTTGACTGAGGAGCCTCCTAGCGGGAGGCATCTTTTCTTTTTGTTGCATGTCATGGCGCCAGCATGGTGAAAAGGAACAGCCAAGCCTGGGCCTCAGAGAGGAGGCCAGGAGGAGTGAGGCTGGGCTGTGATGCCCTGGGGAGCTGTGATCTGTCCACTGGGGGCATCTGTCTTCCCTCCAGCTATTTGAGAATGTGGACCTAGCAGCATTCATGTGTTTTTATTTTGTTTGCTTTTACAAAGGAAACTTAAAAATACTGATTTTCATGTAAAATCCTTACGGTGCTTGTATTTTAAAGAATTTGACACATCTGTTGGCCAGATCTGACCAGCTGACAGTGGGAGGGGGAGCCTGTAGGCAGCAGAGACAGGAACAAATGATGCTTGGTTCAGCCCTTCCTTTGTTGCAGGTCCTTGTCCTGAGAAGCCATTTAATCCTTGTAATGATTTTTAATAAATCCATCTCATAGTTGAGCAAGCTGAGCCACAGGCAAGGACTGAGTGCCGGCTCCAGGATGAGCAGAGATTTGAACATAGCTGTTTCCAGGGACTGGGTTCCTAACCATTACCCATGCTCCTCCAGGGTTCAGGGAAGATGAGGCTGCTTGGCATGGTGATGCCACCTGAGGTGCAGCTTTGCCGGCCAGTGAGGTGCTTTTTCCCTGAATAGGCCTGAGAGGACCTAGCCCTGCCCACTGAGACTGCCCTGGTATGGACTACTTTCACGTCTGGGTGCTTTCTTAGCAGCCAGGTGATGGGACCCCAACTTTAGTAATGCTGGCATGGCAGTGAGGGGAGGGGAGGAGGCGAGGAACCTGGTAAAGGCTGCCTGATGAGGGCTTGAGGGAGGTAAGAAGTGGGGCCCAGCTCAGGAAGGCGAGGGTGAAATCTGACAGGGCCAGGACATGTTGCTGCCTCAGGGGTGCTAGGGGCTGGGCACCCCCCACTTCCTGAGGATGTGTCCTAACAGGCCTGCTATCTGGAGAAGCGGAGGATAAGGATCACTGGCAGGGCAATCTTTTGCCTCCCTGGGAAGAGGCTGGGAAGTGCTCAGCTGAACTCCCATCCCGACTCTCACTCCGGGATCCTTGTTGTATCCTCAGGACCCGCTCTGGGGAGAAAAGCATCTGTAGTCTCTAGTGTTTGAAGAAGATGGCATAAAAGGGCCTGCAGACCTCTCCAGACTCTCCCCTGTGGCTGTAGCCTGCCTGCAAATCCCTGAGTGGGTATAGAGTTGGTGCTAAATAAACATTTGCTGTTTTTTTTTTTTAATCCCACTTTTGAGATGTGTGATGTTGTTTACTACTACTACTAATATTATACTACTATTTATTTATTTTCAAGGTAGGGTTTCTCTATGTAGCCCTGGCTGTCCTGGAACTCTCATTGTTGACCAGACTGGCCCCAAACTCAGAAATTCACCTGCCTCTACTTCCCGCTTGCTGGGATTAAATGTGCTGCCACCACACTTGACTTCTCTCCCCAGAGTTCTCAGAGTACACAGCCACATGGCTAGAGGTGGTGGCAGGGGGAGAAGAGGCGCGGGCTGGAGTCTGGGTACAGGAGCTCTGCCTCTCGGGCAGCTCGTTCCCCTCGAACCAATACTGTGTCATGGGGAAAACCCATGCTGCCTGTGTCCCCTCCCTCTGAAGTTCCTGAAGCCTTAGTTTCTCAGTCTGTGAAATGGGAAGAGTTGTGAGGAAAGCCTGGCTTAAATGCCCACTCTCAGGACCTCTGTGAGGTGGCTGTGAAACAGCATTGGCCTTTTAAGGACAGGGGACAGACAGGTCCCCAGTTTAGCCCAATGAAGCTTAATCTACAGTGCCAGAATTCCCCATAAAAGAGACCATCAGCCTCATTGAACCTTTTTGTTTGTTTCAGGCAGGGTGTCATATAGCTAGTCCAGGCTGACTTCTAGTTCTGTGTAGCTGAGGATATTTTCATTCTTCTGTGCCACTATTCCTGGTTCAACTTATGTTACCTTTGTATTTTGGGTGCTGGGCTGAATTTTGTTTTAAATTGCTTTAAGTATATGAGCGTTTTGTCTGTGTGTACCTGTGTACCACATGTATGCCTAGTGCCTGTAGATGACAGAGGGCTTCGATCCCCTGGAGCTGGAGGTGCAGATGGCTGTGAGCCACCATGTGTGTGTTGGGAATCAAATCTGGGTCCTCTATGAGAATAGCCATTGTTCTCAATCATTGAACCATCTCTCCAGCCCCGGAGTTTTTCATTGCTGTTGTTTTCTTTCTTTTAAAAGTCTTTTTTTTTAAAGATAGAATCTCATATATTCTCTGGCCTCCAGCTCACTATGGAGCTGAGGACAGCCTTGAACTTCTGATCCTCCTGCCTCCACCTTCCAGATGCTGGAATCACAGATGTGTGCCATCACACCCCACAGATGTGGTTCAGAGTGTTGGATCAGGGCTTCATGTGTGTTGGGCCCTGTATCAACTGAGCTACACCCTCGGCCGCTCCAGCATCTCTCTGTGTGTTTGTTAAGGGCAAGTCAATGTCAGATCTGTTACGTAACCCTCCTGTCCCCCACCCCTTCCCCTAATGACTTCCTGCTGCCCAAGGAAATAAGAAACCTATGTGAACCCTGGCTGTCATGTGGCAAGAGAATGGACCTTTCCGAGTTAATTTTCCCAACCTTGTAAAGGACTCATCATTGCCACTTCGGACCTCAACGAGGGCTGAATAAGATCGTCCACATAAGTTGGTTGTCTTGGGGTTCACAAATCTGGGGTGTGTCTAAGCTTCCTGTCCCATCTGTTTCTTCCTCTCTCCAGCCACCGCCTGCCCACCAGGGGTAACACAAATACTAATTACCACCACTTCCACAAGCTGTTTCCTGGGTGAACCTAATTACCAAGCAGGTCAGGCACGTTATAAATATCATTAAACCAGGACAGATTAGCTTTGTCCTGTGTTTTTACATGATTAGGTCAGCGAATTGTTCCGGCACCCTTGGCCTCTTCAGCCTGGGACTTACCCAGCGTGGTTATTCCTCACAAGGGTGCTGGAGCACCAAGGTGCAGGCATCTGTTGGTGGCTCTGGATTCAGGGCCTTGTACGTGGTGCGCTGAGAAGACCCAGGGAGTGATGCCCGAGGCAGACTGTACCAAACAGGTGCGAGGAGGGAAGGTAGGAGGTGGTGGCTGCTCTTGTCATGGCAGAACTATCTGCCGTGGGCTGGAACCCCCAGGGAGGGGACCCAGACTCTGTTTTCCAGGTCTGTGACTGTCGGGCATGTGTGAACACCCTCTGCTGTCCTTTGATTTTCACATGTCGGTCCTCTTCACTCCTGAAAAACGGACGCTTTCTCAGTCTGCCACATGCAAGGGGACAGTGACTGGATGTCACTTCTCTGCCTGGTTGGCACCCAGCTAAGAAGCCTGTGCCTTGCTTCGCCCAGCACCTATAAAGGCCCCACATGCTGGGTACTCTTGCCATCCCCATGAGATTGGGGTGGGGGGGAAATCAAAGCACAGAAGGAACTGAGATGTCAAAGCCGTGCTGTGCTTAGAGTGAGATACTTACTGAAGGTCTGTTTGAGAGGAAACGGGAAGGGTCCTGGTGAAGTCCTGGAAGGCTGCCTGGAGGAAGATATCTGAGCCGAGAAGTTCACTGGTCAAGAAACCCAAGGGCATACAAAGGCTTGGGAGCAGGAAACCCATGCTTAGGGGACCCGCCCCTGTGTTCTGCTGTGGTTCCAATGTGCATGGGGTGAGGGGAATACTAGGCAAGAGAGATACTAAGTTCGATCCTGGGGTGGAGAGAAGGTGGAGGTGCCAGCTGGCAGTTTTCATTGTGTAGCTCCAGGAAGTCGGTCTGTTAGCAGGAGACAGGCTGGATCTTGTCAGGTAATTTGCATCTTTGTACCCAGAGTTCAGTAGGAGATGAGCCACCCGGGGACTCTGAAGCTAATAAGGGAAGGCTTCCTGGGGGAGCTGAGCCTCTGAGGCTGTTCATGGAGGCCAGAGGTGATGGGTGGGGGTACCAGGCGACGGGAAAGAGAGTACATTGGGCCACCCGTACACTGGAGAAGGAGAGGTGGGCAGCAAGGCATGGACCACTTCTACCATAGGCACCAAAACGCCTGACTGCAACACAGGGTGTAGATATGCAAGTCAGCATGGGCCAAACGGGCATCTGTAGAGTACCCATTATACTGCATACCGATCATAGTGACCCACTCCTAGGCAGGGCTGCCATGTGTCTCAAAGGAAGCAGCCAGCAACCTGACCTCCCCTCTCTATTGTAACCTACGACCCTTCCTTGAACCTCAGCTTTAGGCCTTCCCCGCCTTCCACCTCTCGCCCAATATCCCCTTTCCCTGCTAGGCCAGTGCCGTCAGAACTGTTGGTGGCTCAAAGCCAAGTCTCTTTCCCCCACCTACCAAGTTCTGGCCCTCTATTCCCACAGCTCAGATGGAGTGGCCTGCTAGGCCCTGTTGTGGAGCAACAAGAAAAGGGGAAATGAGAGAAGATGAAGAAAATCTGAGATCAAGTCTTAGTTGTGTTAACTGGCAGGCCTCAGTTTCCAAACTTGCGAAATAGGAGTCTCAGGATTGGTTCCACAAGATGATCATAAACATGAATAAGATAAGGGCATAAAAGAGCCTTGTCAAGAGTCAGCAACTTGGGGGGGTTGGCCAGTTATATTATTATTATTATTATTATTATTATTATTATTATTATTACTACTACTACTACTACTACTTAGTGCTTGGACTCAAACTCTGCAAGGCCTTGGGCGTGCAAGCAGGTTGCCAGCCTTGGCCAGTTACATTTATTTTTATTTATTGTTTTATTTAAGACAGTTTTATATAGTCAGACTGGCCTTCTATCCCCATTCTGATACTGATATCTCTTCCCTGCCTCTTCCCTCCCTCCTTTCCTCCCTCCCTTCCTTTTTCCCTCCCTTCCTCCCTCCTTCCTTCCTTTCTTGCTTTGTGTATGTGGAGCAGGGTCTCTTGTCTTCCAGGGTGGCCTTGGATTTACTATGTAGTCAAGAATAGCCTCGAACTCCTGATATTCCTGCCCTACCTCCTAAGACCTGGGATTACAGGTGTGTGCCACCATACCCAGTTTGTGACTGGTCCCGGAGCTTCATGCTAAGCAACCGCTCCACCTGCTGAGCTACATCCCCAGCCCTGTGTTTCATTGCAGGGATCAATTGATAGTGTAAGAACCTTGTTTTAGAAGTAACAACAGTAGCTACGGGGAGCGATCAGTCAGTAAAATGCTTGCCATGCAGTCAGGAGGACCTACATTCAATCCCCAGAACCCACATAAAAAGCCAGATGTCGGGGCTGGAGAGATGGCTCAGCAGTTAAGAGCACTGGCTGCTTTTGCAAAGGACCAAGGTTCAATTCCCAGCATGGTGTAGGAGGCCCTTCTGTATTTCTGTTGCTTTCATTGGTTAAATAAAGAGACTGCCTTGGCCTTTTGATAGGGAAACCCTTAGGTGGGCGTAGTAGACAGAACGGAAGGCTGGGGGAGAGAAGGCAGTGTGGCAGACGCCATGCTTCTCCAGCCCAATATGAACACTGGTTAGACTCATGCCAGTAAGCCACATCCTCATGGTGAATACAGATTATCAGAAATGAGCTAAATCAAGATGTAAGAGTTGGCCAAGAAGAGGCTAGAACTAATGGGCCAGGCAGTGTTTTAAATGAATACAGTTTCTATGTAATTATTTCGGGTATAAGCTAGCCGAGACCAAAAGCAGGCCAGCGGCCGGGATCTGGACAGCAGGACACAGCCCGCTCCTCCTCATGCAACACCAGCACCCATGTGTCATCTCACAACTATCTGTAACTCCAGGAGATCTTTAAGTTCCAGGAGATCAGACACCCTCACACAGACATACACAGGTAAAACACCAAAGAACATAAAATAGAAATAAATTTTATATATATATATATTTATTTATTTAAAAAAGCCAAGTGTAGAGGCAGGGGCTTGTAATCCCAGAGCTGGGGAGGTAGAAACAGAAGAATCCATGGGGTTGTCTGGCTAGCCGGTCCATCCTGCTCAGGGAGTTACAGCCAAGTGAGAGACCCTGGATCAATGGAAAAGGCAGCAGTGCCTGTGGGACCGGACCCCACTCGAGGTTGTCCCCTGGCCTGCGGGCACACACACAGACTATCTGATGATGGTAGGAATAGCACGGGCACTTGCTGTGGACTTGGCACTTCCCTGCCCCTGGGAAGTGGCAGAGTGGGTTAGCAGGCTGCAGTTTTGGTGAGAGCTCCATCCTCATGCCTGTTAAGCGAGAGTGAGCCGGGTGACACGTAGCTTCTCCCGGATCCCAGCCTGGTGCTGGCAGACAGCTGACGGGGCACTTGGCCACCAGGGTGGCCCCCTAAGCAATGGAGATGTAGCATGTGAAAGCAGCTCAGGGTGTGGCTTCCCAGCCCAGGCACAAAATGCCACTCTTTGCCACTCCTGACCCACTCCAAGATTCCTGGAAGATCTCTGCCTTGGGCAAACCAGCCGTGAGGACCATCTGAGTGAGGAAAGTTGTTGGGGCCCATGGGGTTCCTGGGTACCACCAGGCCATGGGCCCTTGTCATCAGAAACATGGAAGCATCTTTGTGTCTCACTTGTGCTCATCCCAGACCCACAATGGCCACTGCAGGGCAGGTTTCCAGATGTGGCACATCCTCCTCATCTGGTTTTCATCACTTTCCCCATACAGCTGGGCATCGGGGACCCTGGACCTGTATTCCGCAGGGAGCTGCCGTTCTCACTTCACCATTCTTGATCTCAGCCAAGCAGTTCTGTGTGTGCCAGGCCCAGATGCAGTCACCACTTCACCTTCCTCCCTCTATAAATGGAAAACACACCTGCTGGGCTAGCCCCGGTGGCTGTGGGGACCTGTCATCTGTGGAGTACCTGGCAGGTCCAGAGAAAGAGCACAACCATTGCTGGTTGTCACCCACTCAGCCATACCATGCTCCCCACTAAGAAGAGATGGGATAAAGTTTCACTTTAGGCCTCAGCTGACATTACAAAAATGGGGTGGGGCTTTTGTGGGCTGAGAAATCCACAGCTTTTTGCAATGCTTATTTTTCTTGAGAGGTATTATGAGCCTCATGTCATTTAGTCACTAGATAGACGTTCCATTGGGATGGATGGATGCAAGCACCTTTGCTGGGAATTGAACTCAGGACCTTTGGAAGAGCAGGCAATGCTCTTAACCACTGAGCCATCTCTCCAGCCCCAACCTCTGTCTTTAGCCCACTCCTATCTTGAGATGCCTGCTCTGAAGAGGCAGCGCGGGGGAGGTTCTGGGAGGACACCTCTGGGAGCAGATGCTGTCAGTGGTCAGGAGGTTTCCCAGAAGGGGAGGTCTTTGCAATGAACTGGAAGTGGGAGGAGCCATTGCTTAACCTGCCCGCAAGCGACTTCCCTTAGCTTCAGTTTCAGTCTGCATAAAAGGGGCCGAGGGAACCCACCAAAGGGAAAGGATACCAGACTGAGAGGCTCAAAAGTAGGAACCATTACTGCTTTGCCCCCCTGGGTCCTGGGGGAGTGTTGGGGGGACCAGTGCTCTTTTTCCAGGGGACCTTTCCTCAGGTGATAGTGCCTGTCTTAATGCATCCAAATCTCTTGTTTTTGAAAACCATCAGGTAGGTGTCTTTCTCTCCTGGAGTGAGGTAATAGAAAATCTTCCACCCAGTGAAAGAGAGGCAGAAGTTTCAAGAATTTGGTTTACCCCCACCCCTCCAAGGTGGGGCTGCAGAGATGGGTCAGGAGTTAAGAGCACTGACTGCTCATGCAGAGGGCCCAAGTTCAGTTCCCAGCACCCACATGGCAGCTCACACCTATCTGTAATTCCAGTTCCAGAGACTCAGTGCCCTCTTCTGGGCACCCATTATCCATATGGTATACATACATACGTGTAAGCAAAACACTTATATACATGAAATAAGAGTGCACAATTTTTTTTCTCCAGTGGTTTTTGAGACAAGTTCTTACTGTAGCCCTGGCTGTCCTGGATGGAACTCACTTTTTAGACCAGACTGGCCTTGAACTAGGATCCATCTGCCTCTGCTTTCTGAGTGCTGGAATTAAATTAAATTAAGGTGTGTGCCACTACACCCAGCAGCAGATCTTTTAAAAATTTTATTTCATGTTGCAGAGTTTTTTATTTTTGTTTTTTTTTTTCACTTACATACAAATACATATGTAAGTGCACCACATGCATGCAGTGCCTGTTGAGGCCACAAGAGGGCATTTGATCCTCTGGAACTGGATCAGATAGTTGTAACTGCCATATGGGTACTAGGAACTGAACCTGGGTCCTCTGGGAGAGCAGCAAGTGCTCTTAACCACTGAGCCATCTCTGAAGCCCCCGTATAAATGCATCTTTAGAAAGCGATGCTTCCCCTCCAAATGTACCTTGCTTTCCCCAGGACCTGTGTCCCTTGGATGTGTTTCTATGTTCTGTGTTCTCTCAGGCAGTAATTAGACACTGAGGCTTTCATGAGAATTCGAGGGCACCGCTACTTACTCCACCATTCTATAATAGCTGAAGAACTATTGTTGAGCACCCACTCCACGCCTGGGGATGGCAAGTCTCCCACAGGAGTCCCGCTGCTGTAGGCAAAGCTCACGGTTCTAGGGGGAGGGGGGAAGAGCAGCAGGTAGTAAGCACATAAAAACAGCGACAAAATGTTAACCGAGTGTTGGTGGGTGTATGTGGAGGTGCACACCTCTAATCCCAGTACTGGGGAGGTAGAGGCAAGAGGATTGTGAGTTCCAGGCTTGTCTAGGCTACGTCATAAGCCCCTATCTCCCAAAACAAAGCAAACATAACAGACCGCAATCACGTCTATAAGGAAAGGAAGAGGCTTCTGTAAGAGAAGGTGGGCAGCTACCTAGGGTGTTTTGGACATTTGAGCAGGTGGCATTTAATCTGAGACTGGCTGTGGGAGGAGCAAAAACCAGAAAAGAATGTTCCAGATGGAGGGAGCAGCAGCTACAAAGGACTTGGCTGAGAAGGAGCAGCCTAGGTATCCAAAGATCTGAACAAAAGCCAGGGGAGAGATCTGGGGCCTTGGTGGGTGGTAACTGAAGAGGAGGGCCAGGGAGGGGCAGCCCTGAGCCTGGCAAAAGGTTGGGGAACACAGAAGACTTTGAAGCAAGTGTAGTATGATGAGTATGTCGTTTACAATGGCGGGTTGACTCTGGCAGTTGAGTGCTGTCAGAGGGAAGGTCCTAGGGATGAACTCAAGTGGCCGGATTTGGCGGCAATCACCTTTACCTGGCTGAGCCATCTTGCTGGCCCAAAAAGCCTGGAAAACCCAGGAGCCACCTTCTTCCTTAACCCTTCCCCCACCTTGGACAGCCAGCTCACCCCTCCCCCCCCCACACACACTGGTTCACTTGCATACATGCTCAACAGTATGGTGCTTTGGAGGGATGGCTCGGCAGTTAAGAACATTGACTGCTCTTCTGGATGACCTAGGTTCAGTTCCGAGCACCCGCACTGGGGCTCACAACCATCCATAACTCCAGACCTGGGATCCAGTCCACCATTCTGACCTTCACGGTCATGGATGCAGTACACATACAAACAGACAAAACACTCATACACCTTTTTTTTTTTTTCGAGACATGGTTTCTCTATGTAGTCTTGGCTGTCCTGGAATTCACTTTGTACACGGGGCTGGCCTCAAACTCACAGAGATCTGCCTGCTTCTGCCTCCCAAGTGCTGGGATTGAAGGCATTTGCCATCGCTGCCTGACTTTCATACATTTTTTTTAAAAAAAATTTATTTTTGTTTATGTGCATTGGTGTTTTGCCTGCATGTATGTCTGTGTGAGGTTGTCAGGTCCCCTGAAACTGGAGTTACAGAGTTTTACGAGCTGCCATGTGGGTGTTGGGAATTGAACTGGGGTCCTCTGGAAGAGCGCTCAGTGCTCTTAGCCACTGAACCATCTCTCCAGCCCCTTGTACACATTTATTTAAAGATAGCTTTAATATTTTTGAGATTACAAATGTCTACCTGTGTTATTTATTGTTTTATTTTTATTTTATGTGCACTGCTGTTTTGCCATGGGTGTTGGGTTCCCTGGAACTGGAGTTACAGACAGTTCTGAGCTGGAAATTGAACCCAGGTCCTCTGGAATAGCATTTAGTGCTCTTAACTGCTGAGCCATCTCTCAGCCCCTGTACACATTCTTTCCCTACACATATTTTTTAAAAACCTAAGAAAAAAAGAAAGAGAGAGAGAGAGAGAGAGAGAGAGAGAGAGAGAAAGGAAAGAAGAAAGGAAGGGCTCTTTGGAAGGCAGAGACCTCCAGATTCACTCAGAAGTTTTCCTCATGTCAGGGGACTTTTTAAAAATTGTGTAAACTTCACTCAGAACTCTGGCTTTAAAACTCCCGAATTAGAGGAAACTGAGACGTGGGGGGATTCCTGACTCCATCTCCACCCCCTCCCTCCCACCCCCACCCTGCAAGCCTTTCTAGCTAGACGGAAGACCCCTTGTCTCACCTAAGGGCTAATGGCGAAGCAATCTGTCTTGACCCGGCTAGCCTTTGCTGACCTTGCCTCTTTGTTTCTGCCACTGGGGGTCCCATTATGAATGAAGCCTCTATGGGGCCCAGTCCTGCCAGCTATGATCAGGGGCTGGCTGGGCATGTGAAGAAAGAGGTCCCCATCCCGAACGCGGAAGGTCAGGGAGAGACCTGTGTCCAACAGGCCACGCCCACTTCCCAGCGGGCCCCGCCCCCGGCAGCCAGCGTGTGGAGATACCAGGGGATTCGATCCGTTCTGGGCAATTTGGGGCACAGCATGCGGAGCGTGTGGCCGCCGCTGGCCGCCGCTCTGTCCTCTCTGGGGGTGAGGCTGGTGTGGCGCGCAGGGAGGGCCAGCCATCCGTGGGCTGATCTCGGGTGGCCGGGGTGGGACGGGGCGCCGGGCCCGCTTCCCCATTTGGCTATGGAGACGCTGAGGGAGTCCGTACTGCACTTGGCATTGCAGATGTCATCCTACAAGCGGGCCACGCTGGACGAAGAGGACCTGGTGGACTCACTCTCCGAGGGCGAGGTGTACCCCAATGGCTTGCAGGTAGGAACCTTTGCTAGTTCAGCGGTGCCCCGCTCCCACTTAGCCAGGAGGGGAAGAAGGTGGGCCGTGCATCCCGCAGCTCTGAGCCCCCCAAGAAGCGCACTCAGAGGCTGGGTTCCATCCCACCTACAGTTCCATCCTTCCCGAGATCCTCCAGGTCACAACTCAGATGCAAAGGCATTCTGCCCTGAACTTTCACAGAACAGCTGGGGTGGTGGCGATGGTGGTGGGGAACCTGCCCTGGGTAACAGGGGTCCAGCTCCCAGCACCGACAGTCTAAAGCTGTCTTAGCTTCTGCATGGCGGGTCCTGCCTCCCTGGAGCCCTGTCTGTGAAGGGTGACCTCTTTATTTCTCTCTCTCCTCCCTGACTACCTGTATTAACTGGGGGAAGGAATGACCCAACCCCCGTTCATTCCCCCCACCTCTGCCCTTTGCCAGCCTGCTCCGGAAGCATGGTTCCTTCCTTCTAGGGTCTGCCTCTGTGGGAATTTCACAGAGACTCCACATCGCCTCCTGGCCTGACAGTGCCTTGCAAGGGGGGTGTTGCCTGGCTCTCTCCTCTCCTCTGCCCCTGGCCAGACCTTTCTGGCCAAGCCCTCTCTGTGGGTCGGATTTAGACATGGGTAGGTAAACTGAGTTTTGAATAGGAACACCCAGGGCAGTTCTGGGATCCGGTTCTTGAGAAATCATCCCAGAGAGGGCCAGGACCAAGAAGATTTCTGCTGTGCGGACCAAGGGAGAGACAGAAAAGAGTCTTGGGTACCTTGTGAAAGACACCTAATCAAAACTTATCTCACAGAAGGAGTGGAGGCTCAGTCTGCCAGGCCTCCCTTGGTCGCCTCTGGTTAGTGAGTAAGCCCCAGGAGACTCCATGCTCCTTCTCCCCAGTGCCTCCGCTCACTGGGATTTGGCCCCCTCCCTGCAGCATCCCACTCAACCTTCAGGACTTCCTGTAGAATTACTTCCTCTACCTGCACTGGAGGAAACTGAGGCTCCGGGAAGACTGACAGCTCACCTCAGGACAGTCACACCCACCTGTCTGGGACCTCTTCCCTGTGGACTCCTCATGGGGGGGCCAAGCAACACTCTCCCTTCACGAATCCAGTCTCATCTGCTGTCTCTTTCAGTCTGACTTTTCCTAGAAGGTGTTAAGTGTATCAGTGTGAAAGTACCTCCGAATTCACAGTGAAATAATACACTGTCTGCAGCGGTTCACCCGGGTGTATATAGATAGATAGCCTTTCCACATCAGCAGCGTGCTCATCTGAGCTTGATTCCTCTGGAGCACAGAGAACTTTGTCTGTCTCTGTCTCTGTCTCTGTCTCTCTCTGAAGCCAGGGGCCTGACTGAATTCTGACTCCACTGGAGACTCTGAGCAAGCCATAGAGTCTCTTCCAGCCCACATCTGTAAGACAGGACAAGAGAAAATAGAGTGACCTGTGTCACTGCTAGGATGACTATTTTGCAACCCACGAGGTAAGGGCTGGTAGCCACACGGTAGCCATATCGCAGGCACTGAAGCTGAGTGAGGCACAGGACGGGTATGAAGGCATCCTTGTTGTGTGGGTGAAACCTCAGTCTTGGTGTCTCCACAGCAAGCTGCCTGTGTAGGTGTATCTCCTGATTCCCCCACAGAAAGGTTGCTGAGAATTTGGAGCCATTTCTCCAGGTACCCTGCAAGTCTTGCTTTGAGCCTCCATGACATCCCTAGAGTAAACACAAGTCAGTCAGTGCTGGGGACCAAACCTGGGGCTTCCTGTTTCTTCAGCTCCATGCCCCAATACTCTAAGCACAAGTTTAAAGCCATGCAGCCCTGTCTGTCTGTCTGTCTGTCAGGAGCTTTAGAAACCTAAAAGAACCTCACTCATACAGCTAGCTTTCTTTACAAGATGGTTTATTGTTGGCAACCCACCTCTTAGAGCTAAGATTCAAATGAGGCAATATTGGTTTTTAAGAAAGAATGTCATGCCCTGTGCTCTGAAAACAAGTCTAGCTGTTACAGGAACATAACATGCCTGATACCTCTGGGCTACCCTGTGATAGTAGCATTTTCCTTCAGAGCTCTGCTTTGTAAATGCCAGCTACCTCCCCACCCCATCTCTCTCTCTCTCTCTCTCTCTCTCTCTCTCTCTCTCTCTCTCTCTCTCTCTCTCTCGTACTCACATGAGGGTACACACACACACACCGATTACAGTCGCTTGAAGGAAGATAGTTGAGGGGCCTGGCTATAGCTGTTTACCAAAACCTTTGAAAAACATCCAATTACTTCTGGGGAAAAATAAGAAAAGGAAAACTGAGATATGAAAATCTCAGAACCATGACAGACCCTCCGCATAGGGCTGTCTTAGGAGAGTGATTTGAAGGACAGACCCACGTAAGACTCTCAGACAACTTTCCTCTTGCCAAGAGGGACCTTCAGCTCTGTCCACCAGTTACAGCGTAAGAAAGACTCTTGGCTGGCAGGTTTCTAGAATCTGACATGGTCACACCTGGGGACTTCACCCCAGCTTCCTGGTATTAGAGCTGGGAGACAGGCCCAGAGGCTGCCTTGGCACACTCCCAGGGTCCTGGCTCACCTCTTTTCCCTCATGCTGGAGAGCTGCCTATTTCTTCTGGGAACACACACATTTCCTGAGACTGTGATTCCTCTTAAAGGTTAATTTTTCTGAAGTCCACTCCCACAGGAGGGATTACTCAGCTGTCACCAGTCTCTCCAAGGTCAGGCATGGAGGAGCCTTTGGCAGGTGGTGCTCGGGCAGAGTTGGGAAGACATCAATGTTCTGCTCAGAGCTGACCTCAGTGGCCTCGGCCGGAAGTCTACCTCATGGAAACCTTACTGGAAGTAACTTCCCCAAATGATCCCCCCACGGAGGCAGGGCCCCCCGTGAGGCTGAGCTGTCATGGTCCGCCTGCTCTGAAAGACTTGAGTCTGTGACAGAGAGCCTGGTCCCCCTGCCAGCCATCATGACGCTGGGCCTCTGGGCTGTAAGGAGTAGGCTCCCTGCCAGAGCTTTGGCAGGCAACCCCTGTTTGCTGCTCTGTGAAGCCAGGTTGCTGGGGGCCCTTAGACTCTGAAAGCAGGCTTAGCCCAGTTCCCACCCCTGCACTGCTGGCTCTTCTCCTGGGCCCTGGGGCAGGCACCCTTCCTCACCTGTAGAACTCGTTCTTGCTACAAGCCTAGGTGAGCCAGGCACTCAACTTCTGTAACCAAATATTTATCCCCGCTTCTAATAGGCTTTGTTCCCGTGCTCTGCAAACCCTGGGAACACCGAGGCTGCACACCTCTGCTTTTTCCCTCCCATCTAGAGCTCCTTCCCTCTCCCTGTTCCTCGTCTCCCTCCTCTTCTCTCTTGGGAGGGCATCCCTGTCTCCTGCTCTCCTTCTGTCTCATCCTCACAGTGTCAAATAGGATGCTAAGCCTGCCAGCGGGCTGAGAGTCCAGTGACTTTAATCTGTCTTGGAGGTGTCAGCGCTGTGACTTGGACAACGGCCACTTCCCAGTCACCTCTCCCAAAATGGATTGGGCTGCTTGCCACTAATCCAGATGGCCATAGCGTGGTCTCCTGTGATTGGCATGCCCTCGTTTCTGAAAGAAAGCATGAAAACACTTACGTATTTCCTTGTTCTCTTTCTCATCTCATGGAATCCACTTCCGGGCACATGTATTGGGGGCTCAGAGAAAAGGGACAGAGTGGTACCCTAAAACTACCCAGACCTGTCTACCATACCACCATTTACCCAGCTTCCCCTGCTCCCAACCCAGAGCTTCCAGGTGACTCTTATCCCCAGGAACTGCTCCGAATTCCCTCTGCCCTCAGAGGCAAGGCTTGTCCAGAATCCTAGAAGTGCTTGGCTCAGCCTTGAAAGACAAGCAATAAGCATGACAAAAGCTAATGACCCTATTTTCAAATCCCATTTGCTGGTCTTACTTGGAACTGTGGCTTTTTAATTCAATTCTGACTTAATTCTAATTTAATTCACAGTGGATGCCATCTGTTTAGATTAAACACTTAGCTTGACGTGGAGTGAAGACGTCCCAGCCTTCCTGTCTTCTGGTAGGGGAGGCAGCAGGGCCTCATGGACAAGACTACATGATCTAGAGAGATGGTTCTTGTTTTGCTCTCCTGCGTCTGTCCCGTGAACCCCCACTAGCTGCGAATCTTCTAGAGCTTCCACTGGTCCCTGTTCCTAGAAGTTCCCCCACCAGTCAACAAAACAGAATAAATGGGTGCCAGGTGCAAAAAACGTCAGCTCTCAAACGTTTCTAAGTTGCTGTCCATTTGTTTTTATCTGCCATCTCTTCCGTCCTCTCTCATCTCCTTGATGTCTCTGTACCTAGCTGTCTCCTCATTCCCCTTACCACAGCCCTTTGGTGTCCCGATGAGGTGGTTCCCCTGCTTTTCTCCAAGCTGAACAGTCTGTCCCACCAGCTCCCCAGAGTTGGCACCAAGCAGAAGAGGCCTCTTAAACCAAGGTCTCCCTGTGGCCATGCTCTGTCAACTAAGCCATGACCGTAGGGCAGGAGAGGCTACAAGATGGAAGAGAAAGGTTGGGACAAGTCCTGGAGCAGAGCATCCAGGTGAAGGGACACTGATGTCAGTGTCCCCAAGGCAGGGCTGCACCTGGCTGAAGACCTTGGGGCCTCTCCGCGTACCAGAACCAGAGATAAACTTGAGTGAGGTAACTGACGGCAGAAAGGTTCCGTCCGCACGGGAGCACGCGTCCCAGGCTGTGTCTGAGCAGGTGAGAGTACCCTGGTCAGAAGCCTGTTTGAGAAAGCTGAGAGGATCTCTTCAAGCGGCCCCACCACCACCTGGCCACCCCACTACCAGCTGCCCACCGCCAAGGGGTGCACGCCTCCTGGGCGCTCAAAGAGTGTCCCAGTTCTTGGCGTCCCTTTTTCAGTTTTAGATCTCAGTTTTTCTTCTGTAAGAAGTCCCCATGCTCCTCTTTCTCTCTTAGCACCTGGGGGTACCCCAGGATGACCAAGATACCCTTCCCTAAGGTGCCCCATCCTAGATCTCCTGTGCTGCTTGTGGGATGCCTTGTGGGCTCTGACCTGCACCAGGGGCAGCCCCTGCACGGCTGTGTGAGGAGTCAGAGAGACAGAGTCAGGTATCGCCAGGTCCCCTGGCATGCCAGGGACTTCTTAGGAGCTCGTGTTGTTCCTCTTCTGTTCCCTACGAGCATCACTCTCTCCTCCTCATTCACCCCAAAGGGCAGGTGTAGTGACATCTCTTGCCAGTCCTTTGGAGGAAGTTCCTGTTCTTTCTCAGAGCCGTGTCTTGCACCCTGGCTGTCTCCTCTCCACCTCCAACCCAGACACCACCTCCTCCAGGAAGCCTTCCATGCCCACCCATCTGTTCATTTTCTGCCTCCCATCTTGGCTGTAAGCAGTTGATGAAAACAGAGGAATCCAGTTCTTCCCCTTTGAGTTGATGCCCAGCTGTTTGTCCAGGGTGACATCACTGAACAGCCCCACCTTCTGGGGACTCTTCCTGGCTTTGCCCTTCCTGGCTTTTGCAGGAAGTACCTCTTGGAACAGAAGAGACCTCCCCACCCCCACCCCCGGGCTGGCTTTGGGTATGAAGAAGAGCGTGGGTTGAGGGTCCTGAGTGCTATTGGCAGGCATGTCCCTCCTCGAGTCCCCTGCCCTCAAGGGCCTGCCACACCCTCCACTTCCCCCCATTGTGCCTCCTTTCCTGTTTAGCCAGACGATGGGGGCCTGGCACATTCTTCTCCCGTAGAAGACCTGCCCAAATGAAGCTATTTCTTCTCTTGTCTTCCCTGACCATTTTCTGAGACCCATGTCTCTGGCCCGTTGGTGGGCTCTGGCATCTACAGACCACTTCAGATCTCAGACCTTCCCATTCAGCTATGTAACAGGAGACCCGGAACCTCACTTTCCTCATTGTATAAAGAGAAGCAACGAGCAGCCCTGATAGGATTAGAAAGGCTTCATAAGCCGAATGTGTCCCCACTTGTAGGAAGCAGGAGCTGTGATCTGTCATGTCTTGCTTGTCTCTGGTTCTGTAGATGCGGGAGCTCTGAGGAAGGCCCAGCTGGCCGCCCTCTGAATGCCTTCAAGTCCAAACATCCTGTTCTTTTTTTTGAGCTCCTTACTGGAGAAATGGGAACACTGTAGATTTTTTTCATCTACCGGTATCGGGTGTCACAGAAAACACAAGCCCTCCCGGGCTGAGCTGCTAGTTCTGATGTCTGAGAGCAAATCTAAGCTACTGACCGGGGTGGTGGTTCTCTTCCTGGATTAAGGCAGACTCTGTGGGAACTGGACCACCCCTGAGACAGACTGGCAGCCTGATGCCTCCCCGGGGTCTGGGCCTGCAGCAGAACCCCTTCCCCTTGGAGAAGGGGGGCTCGGGGCTCACAGTCTTGCCACCCCTCTTGCCTCCTTCCCTGCAGGTGAACTTTCGAAGCCCCCGGAGCGGCCAGAGATGCTGGGCAGCTCGGACCTCGGTGGAGAAGCGACTGGTGGTGCTGGTGGCACTTCTGGCAGCAGGGTTGGTGGCCTGCCTGGCAGCCCTGGGAGTCCAGTACCGGGCAAGTAGGTGAATCTGTTATTTGTGGTAGGCGTAACCATCCTCCTTTCTGCCCTGTCACTCTGTGCAAGGCGGGGTCTGTGTTCAAGCTGGGATTGGCCTCCAAAGCCAAGGAGAGAGATGCCTAGGGGCTCGGGGTGCAGACAGAGGTGGGTGGAAGGGTTACTGTAAAAGGTTTGAAGTCAGAAGGACAAATTTGGGTGTGGTGGCTCCTGCCTAAATCTCAATACCCTGGTAGGCTGAGGCAGGTGGATAAGGATTTCAAGGTTAGTCTGGATCACTTAGTGAGTTCAGAGCCTTTCTAGGCTACAGAGACCCTGCCTCAAGGCCACACAATGAAAAGGACGTATGTTCACACCCTGGTCCAGCACCTTAATGGCTGAACAAGCCACTTCATCTCCAAAATTACGGTTTTTTTCTTCTTCTCTAAATGGGGCCTAGTGCCAGTTTGAGGGATGGATGACTCTGATGACATGTGTATCTGGTGTCCCCAAGGACTTTTTCAGTTAGCTTTGCCTCAAGGCGTTACTTCCTGCCATTCCTAGTCTCAGTAGAAGGACAGTTGTGGCTTCTGTTTACCAGGCACTTCCCATGGACCCTCTCCTCATATGCTCAACTTATTTCCTCCTCCCAGGAGCCCTGTGAGGTGTGGTGGAGGCACTGAGACCAACTCAGCCAAGGCTGCAGACCAGGGGGATTGAGTGGGGAGCCTGGGTTTGCTCGCTAGTTTCCAGCTTCCAGAGGAATCCAGAGCCAAGGCCCCACCTCTCTCTGTAATTGAAGTGTACTCCAGGGCAGGCAGCTCCCTGGAAAGACTCTCCTTTATGCCCCAGGGCCTTTGTGTGTCTCTGTGCACACATGACTCTCCTCCACACTGAATGGGCACATGATGGCTCCTCCTGACCTGTCACGATGGGTCCCTCTGACCCCCCCCCCCGCTGTCACGGTGGGTCCCTCTGCCCCCGCTGTCACGGTGGGTCCCTCTGATCCCTGCTGTCACGGTGGGTCCCTCTGATCCCTGCTGTCACGGTGGGTCCCTCTGACCCCGCTGTCAGGATGGTCCCTGTGACCCTGCTGTCATGCTGGTGTCATGATAGTGACCTGATCTGCTGTCAAGGTTGGAGTCTGGTTCTCTCTGTCAGCCAAGTGGATACAGCCACTGCCTCCTTGCTAGGTTAGCACTGAAGGAGCTGGGAAGAATGGGTCCACATTAAAATCAAGTCTGTGGTCTTCCATTTTCCTGCCCCCACCTGTCTACTATTTTTGTCAGTCAGAGAAATCCAAGGAGGGGGCTTTGTTTGGGGTCCCACCCACCGACTGTTACCCACCCCATTATAGCGGCTATATTGAACCTTCCTCCACTGTGAAGTTGCTTGAGGGTGGCCATCCTGGAATGGGAGAGGGAGCATTTTGGATTTTTAAATAGAGGGCTGGGACTTCAGTCATATGTCCCTCCTGCGTGGGGCACATAGTCATTAATTCATTCATTCCTCAAACATTTCATGAGTGCTCACTCTGTGACTAGCCCAAGTATCTACAAGGTGCTTCAGAAATAATTGCTTGATTATTTAACTGACTCAGTAATGCTTTATAGAGTTATTTTTCCAAATGTGCCTGGCTCAGAGGTGCTGAAATCATACTTTCCTGATTAAGTCCTTATTTCTGGTCCTCTAGCCCTGTGCTCAGCAGAGTGTCTGCAGCCACAGGTGTGTAGAAGCTGAATAAATGAGTGGCTGGGTGGACAGAGGTGCATAAAGGAGAGTGAAACAGCCTTTCTCTTCCAAGCACGTGTGTGTGCGCATGTGTATGCATGTGCGTGACTGTGGAGGTATGTGTATGAGTGTGTGAAAATTAGAGCACTCTGCAGCTACCCCATCCTGAGACAGCTTCAGTTCAGAGCATCCTGCCAGGCAGGGTGGGCCCAGAACTGTCTGCTTACTCTTGGCCCAGAAAGGACAAGCAGGCTGGACCTCAGCAAATATGCTGCCCTGAGACTTCCCTTAGGAACACCAACATGTTTCTCCAGTACTCAAAGACAGTTCCCAAAGGACAACTCCTAAATAAAAAGCATGGTGGGGGCTGACAAGATGACTCTGGGTAAAGTGCTTGCTACCGAGCCTGACAGCCCGAGTTTGGTACCCAGACCTCACACAGCTGTTGTTGCAGCAGGTGGAGCTCCTGGGGAGGAGTCTAGTGTCCGCCTCTGTCCCATTCCTCTCTCTGCCTCCAAGCCTGGACCTGAGATGGAATGGCCCTCTTGCCTTAGGGTGGAACTGGGCTACGGCTCAGGAAATCTGTGCAGCACCTGAGAAAGCAGCAGCCACCGTGGGGCTTGGCAGAACCTCATGGTACATCAGCAGGCCCTGACTTTGGCCACATCTGAGCAAACAGCCAGGCCAGGCAAAGCAGCTCCTCAGACAATTCTGGAAGCCTAACCTCTATGCAGTGTCTGGGCCCCTGAGGACATTCTGACCCATTTCCCTGCTTTGGAAGCCTCCTTTCCAGAGACTTGTAGCCGCTTTCCAAACAGCAACAAAACCAACACAAGGTTCTTCTGGGAAATTTTTTTTAATACTTTTAAATTTTTATTTATTTTATTTATCTGTCTGAGCATTTTGCCTATGTGTTTGTGCACCTCATGCATGCTTGGTACCTGCAGAGGTCAGAAGCAGATACTGGAAATTAGAATCCAGAGTTAGAGACAGTTGTAAGCTGCCTTATGGGTGCTGGGTATTGAACCTGGGTCCTTTGGAAGAGGAGCCAGTGTTCTTTAACCACCCAGCCATCTCTTTATCAGGAAGTTTTGTTGTGGTTTTTTGGTGTGTGTGTGTGTGTGGGTGTGGGTGTGGGTGTGTGGGTGTGTGTGTGTGTGTGTGTGTGTGTGTGTGTGTGTGTGTGTGTGTGTGTGTTTGAAGAGGCCAGACAACCCTTGGATGTCATCCTTAGGGTCACCATTCATCATGATAGTGACTCTCACTGGCCTGGAGCTCACCTATTATGCTTGACCAGCTTGCCAACAAACCCATGGATTCTCGTGTCTCCAGCACCTGGCATTGGGATTGCAAGTGTGTGCCATCACTCCTGGCATTTGGACGTGGGTTCTGGGGTTACTGACTAACCTATTTTCCTAACCCTGTTCTGCAGAGCATTTTAAAGCATCTAGAGGGCCAGATAGATGACTAAGTGGATAAAGAAAGGCACTTTGCCGTCAAGCCTGATGACCTGAGTTTAATCCCCAGAACCTCCATGGTAGACGGAGGAGAGCCCTGATGCCTGGAAGTTATCCTCTGACCTCTGCACGCATGCTGCGGCACACAATCTCACAGTACACTCACACATTCACACGTTCACATGTGAACTTACACACATTCTCACACAATAAATATGTGTTTTTAAAGAATTAAAGCACCTTGGATGGCATGGAGGCCAGGCACTGTCAGATGGGTAAATTACATCTGAGCTGGTTTCTGCCTTCCCAGCTGATTTGTGTGTCCCAAAAGAAAGGAATATTTGTCTCCTCTCCAGCAGGTGACCAGGTCTTAAAACACTTTCATTCAGTAGGTCATTTTATTCATGCCACAAACATCCAGTGGACGCCCAGCACAGGGCTGGACAAAGGCTGTTTGAGAACAAGTTCATACCCTTGCCGGGAGGTAGGCAGGATGTGGCTACGGCATAGCACAGTCCATGAAAGGACAACAGGTGCCCAAGGCAGGAAGGAGCACAGCACAAGACAGCCTGGGAAGGTTTCCGAGGAACAGCAAACTTAGATGAGAGGACCCCAAATAACAGTTGGTCAGATGGGGAACCCCAAACCATTCATTAGTCAGTTAGATAGATGTTAACTTCCTGATGGGCTAGGGATGTTTGGGGTTTTTGTTGTTGTTGTTAAGACAGTTTCTCTGTGTAGCCTTGGCTGATCTAGGTAGCCCTGACTGTCCTGGAACTCGCTCTGTAGACCCGGCTGGCCCGCCTGCCTCTGCCTCCTGCGTGCTGGGATTAAAGGCGTGCGCCACCACTGCTCAACTTCTCATATTGTTTTCAAACCCAAGTCCCCTCAGTGTCTGTCTTCTGGGCATTTCCAGCCAAGATTTTGTCAGGCTAGACTTCCTGCAGTTTGCTGAGTGAAACAATAGGTATTATTTGGCCAGTATGAAGTTATGCCATACTAGCGAATAGCTCTTTTCAAACACACACACATTCCCTTTCCCCTCGCCAAGTGCTGGTCTTCCTCGTGGCCGGGAACTGGGGTGTGCGACTCTGATGATCTGAGTATTACTGTAAGTGACACTGTCACCCCTGCCACAGAACGTCTCTCTGTGGGCTGTGACTCAGTGGTAGAGCACTTAATCTAGCATATGCAAGGAAGGCCCTTGAAGATTCTTTTCAACTCGGATGCCAATAGCGCAATAATTTTGTTTTGTTTTGTTTTGTTTTGAGGTAGGATCTCATACACTTCAGGCTGGCTTCCTGAAACTCTTTGTAGCTGAGGATGACTTCGAACTTCTGATCCTCTTACCTCTACCTCCCGAATGTTAGGATGATAGTCCTGTGCCACCGTGTTCTGTTTTATGTGGTACTGGGGACCGAACCCAGGATTCTACTAACTGAGCTACATTCTCTACCCTAATTGTGTGCATGCATGTGGTGTGTTTGTTTGTGCATGTGTGTATGTATACATGTGTGCATATATATGGTATATGAATACACACGTGTGTGTGGCATGCACATTGCATAATATTCTCTCTCACACACACACATGCGCGCGTGCACACACACACATATGTGCACAGAGAGAGAGAACCTGGAAGACATTCATTGTTAAGTGTATTGAAAAGTCAGTGAATTTGTTGGCATCAGGATCAGAAGTCTTTGTGGAGAAAAGATCGCTGAGAGAAAATCGGCTTAGCTCTGAGCTCTTTGAAACCACGGAAGGGAGTTTACTCAGCTAACAGAGGTTTTATTCTAAGTGCCAAGAGACGCTAAATCTGTCGAGTTTGTATCCCATAAGGGATCTAGTAGCTGCCCAGTTAGGTCAGGGCCTGGTGGGGTTTATGGCCCCTGGGACCCTGGGCTCCAGGCTACCCTCACTGCTCACCTTTCATTGGCCTCTTGTCCTTGACCCTCAGGAACACCCCCAGTATGTCTGAGTGAGGCCTGTGTCTCAGTGACCAGCTCCATCCTGAACTCCATGGACCCCACAGTAGACCCCTGCCAGGACTTCTTCAGCTATGCCTGTGGGGGCTGGATCAAGGCCAATCCCGTGCCCGATGGACATTCACGCTGGGGGACCTTCAGCAACCTCTGGGAACACAACCAAGCCATCATCAAGCATCTGCTGGGTAAGAACCAGGGGGACCAACAAAGGGGCTGAGGAGGGCGATGTCCCTCGCCGCATGAGCCCAAGTGAGCTGGTTAACACTAAGCTTTAGTCTCTTCTTTTGTGACATGAGATCAGTAGCGTGCACAGTTTGCAACACTAGAGAGCAGGTGTGAGGCCGTTGGCACTGAGCAGGCACATAGAGCTTCTAACCGAAGCTTTGAAGGCACAGCACAGCTCCTGGCTGGCACTAGCTCTGAGCTCTTTGAAACGGACTGAGTTTGCAGTATTGTGAGTGAAAGGAATGGAGGCGAAACGCTCCAGATCAGACTACATTTTGATCAGTGGTGGTGTCCCAGAGGGCGGGGCATATAGCTCAATTGCTAGAGTGTTTGCCTGGCGAGCACAGGGCCACGGGTTCAGTCCCCAGCTCATGTGAAACCTGGTGTGGTATCTGCACACGCCTGCAATCCCGGCACTTGGGAGGTGAGGCAGGGAGATCTAAAGTTCAATTTAAAGTCAACCTGGGGGCTGCAGAGATGGCTTAGCAGTTAAGAGCACTGACTCTTCTTCCAGGGGACCCAGGTTCAATTTCCAGTGCCCGAATGGCAGTTCACACCTGTCTGTAACCCCCAAAATCTGATACCCTCACACAGACATACATGCAAAACATCTATGCACATAAAATAAAAATAAATAAAGTCAACCTGGACTTCATGCATAAGACCCTGTCTCAAAAAGAAAAAAAAATAAAAAATAGGAAAATATGTATACTAACAGATTATCAGAGTTCGTCACTCCATAAGTAAGAGTCATCTGGGCAGCTAGCGATCATCAGCCTTGAAGGACACCTGACTATCCAAAGTCCCTTTGACCGTCAAGTCCATGGTTAGATCCCAGGTCTGTCCTGTTTGTGCTGTTTTCTGGGTTAATATATAAGACCCTGAGCCCACCCACTGCCTCCTCCCCCACGAGTCCCAGTGTGTGTTAGACCACATGTGTTGACCTCAAGAAATCCTTTCCATCTCCGTCTCTTGCTGACCTCTCCCCTGTGGCGGGGAGGGGGCTCCCAAAGCTGGGGAAGGGCCAGGTAGTGAAACATCTATTACACCATCTGTCGGTGACACAGTTTAGCTTCATGAATGCTTAACTATGTCCTGGCAGTTGTTTGTATTTTTGAGACAGGGTCTCCCTGTGTAGTCCGGACCGGCCTTGGATTTGAAACAATCCCCCTGTCTTCACCTCCCAGGGCTGGGATGACAGGGGTGAGCCACCACACCCGGCTCTTCAACGTACTGAGGAGTAGGTGACACAGAAGGAGCTGCTTAAAAGAGGACAGATCCTCTCTAAGCGACGAAAGTCATCTCAGGAGATAGGAAATGATTCCGATTTAACAGCTGGTTTTTAGGCAGCCATGTCCTTCAGACGCAAGTGGGTTAAGGACACTTTACCTTTCTTTCCCACTCCCAGCCTCAGACCAGGGCTGTTGCCAAGCTTACCTACCCAGCCTCTCCCCCACCATTCCCAGCAGCTCCTTAGCAGGGCCCCTCAGGTCACAGGACCCCTCAGGTCATTACTTTACCCACTAGGTTGTCAGGGTTCACAGTGCGTGACCACCAGTCCTAGGCTATGACTTTCTGTCCACTCTGTCTCTTGGGGTCAAGTCGATGGTAGGGATCTGCCCTGTGCAGTAACAACCAATTAAGACCTGGGGAACAGCAGGGCCTAGCAGTATTGGGACCACAATGTAGAGTTCTGAAGCCAGGTATGCTCCCTGCAGACCAGGCTGGCGGCTTACCCAGGGCTCTACTCTATGCCACATTTCCAAAGCCCCTAAAACATGGCTCTCAGTGCCATTAGACAGGGACAGCTACTCTGAGTATTGCCCTTCGTGCAGTGGTTCAGAGGCAGAACGTGGGGCTTGCATGGCCCCTAAAGTTCTCAGCAAAGCATAGCTTTGTGTGAATTCCAAGTAGATTCCTTCCTAACAAACTGCATGACTGTAGAGGTTCTTGACTCCTCCATAGCGTGGAATCTTACACAGATCACTGGTAAGTATGTGGCGAGGAATCAGAGGACGGCAAAATCCTAGACTATCTTATGTCTCAGCGTGATGTGGAGCAGTTATCAGGGAAGGTGGTCCTAGGTGTATCTGTAAGGTGCTAAGTTTTTAATTGGTTTTTCACGATGCAGCTTGTGGAGAGGTCCAGGCCTGTGATTCTGTTGCAAATGACACTCAAAGGCAAAAATGGGTTTCCCAGGGAAGGTTGGAGCTAGGGGTTCAGACTTGAGAGCCATGGAGACTCAAAGTCTGTGCTCTCTCATTCCTGGCTCTCTTTAAACCACATCTACTACGGAGAGGCCTGTTTTGCTTGGGAGTGAGGCCTGTGGCTTGCTTCATCAGTGGCGGGTTAAGCTCTGTAGGCCAGGCAAGCCCTGGGTCCCACATTGCTGAGGACACCTCCATGTTGTACTGGTCAGGAACCCCCAACACATACACACTCCCAAGGCATGTCCTAGGGTCACCTTCCCCAGCCTCCCTACTGGGAACTAATCTAAAAGTGGCTTTTCAGCAGTGCTAGACTGGTTGACCAGCGAGGCCTGGAATTGACCTGTCTCCATCCCCCAGCTTTGGGGTGAGAGGCTTGTGCTGCCACACCCTGCTTCTGCATGGGTGCTGGCGTTCCAGACTTAGATAGATACCTGGGAACCCCCAAAGGAGCTGCCAGTTTCAGCTTCACTAAGACAAAGGGTCAGCCCTCAGGCCTCAGGAGGAGCCAGGGCTAACAGCTGGCAGGCACTGGAACAAGGGGGTGCTTAGCACCTCCAAGGTAACCAGGGACCGGCTCTAGGGAGCTAGGGAGACAAAGTGAGGCATTTGGAGGTTCAAGTGAGGACTGTGTTCCTGGCCCGACAGCTCCGGTGTTAGCATGAGCATGAAATGTAGCCTTGAACAGACCATGTCTTCTGAAGGAGCCATGCCTTCCCTTCTCCCTTCCTCCCTCAGGGTCCCTGGCGCATGCTAATCTTGAACTCTCTAGGAAGCCAAGGACGATTTTCAGTTTCTTAGCCTCCGTATTCACTTCCTAAGTGCTGGGATTACTGGGACTGGCTTCTGTCAGCCATTAGACTTGGCTGTGCCTTTGGCTCTAGCTCATATTATTTCACCATCTAGACAGCCTGCCCCACAAACCTTCCAGACCGATAGCTCCCTCCCTGTCTTGTACAGTGTTATGTTTGGGTTGTGTGTGTGTGTGTGTGTGTGTGTGTGTGTGTGTGTGTGTGTGTGTGTGTGTGTGTGTGTGTTCGTGCGTGTGTGTTTGCCTGTGCACATTTGTGTTCAGGCCAGATGTAAACACTGAATATCTTTCTCACTTGCTCCTCTACCTTACGTTTTTGAAACAGGGACTCTTCCAGAAACTAGATCTCACTCTTAGTGCTAGACTGGTTGACCAGTGAGGCCTGGAATTGACCTGTCTCCATCCCCCAGCTTTGGGGTGAGAGGCTTGTGCTGCCATACCGTGCTTCTGCATGGGTGCTGGTGTTCCAGACTTAGATCCTCATGTTTCTACGACACTGAGCCATGTCCTAAGCCCTGTTAAACTCTCTTAAGCCTATTTGCCTGTTATGTCTTCTATCAAAGGGCCTCCTGGGGCCTGAACCACCCTGACGGCTGTACCTTTCAGACTGACAGCATCTTATAAAAGATGAGAACATAAAGCTTGGCATGGTGGGTGCATCCCTGTCATCCCGGCATTCTGGAGGCAGAGGTGGGAAGATCAGGAGTTCAGGGCCATCCTTTGCTGTATATTGAGTTCAAGGTCAGCCTGAGTTATGAGACCCAGACTCAAAAGCAAAACAAGGATAGATATCAGCTATCAAGACTAGGGAGGCAGGCAGCTCAGCGGGAGAGTGCTGGCCTGGCATGCCCAAGCCCCAGGGTCCACCCCCAATACCAGGGCTAGGGGGTGGGGGTGGTGCATGGGGCGCAGGTAGGAGGGAGATAGTTATCTCCCTTCCTTTCTTATATCCCTGATACCAGCCACTCTGAGAGCACAGAACATTCCAGTCTCATGATGAGTGCATGTTGGCGACTTGGCACGAATTCTATCATCTCGTTTTCATTTTGGTTATGTTTTCCCAGTGCTTACTGTCTCACTCGGTTTCCTCTTCCTGTCCTCTGTTTGCCGGGCAAAGGCTTCCCCTGGTGTAGTGTCTGTGGCAGTTGGCGGACTTTCGTTGCAGAATGGTTTTGGTGGATTTGATGATTCAGGCAGAGAGGTGGGTGCAGGACTTCTCAGGGGCGGAGGTGTGTGTGGATGGTCTGTCTTCTGGCCTGAATTTTCAGCATACTGACTGGCAAGAAAGAACAAGCAAACAGAGAGACTGGAGCGCCCACCCTGGCCTCAGCCACTTATGTGACATAGGACTAGTTTCCCAGTTGCTTGGTTAGAGATTGGGTGTGATCCAAGTAAGAGCCACTTGTGGGGAGTGTTATGACTAGTTGCACACATGGCCACACCCACGTGCAAAGAGGCAGTCCGCTTTCTCAGGGAGACTTAAGAATGCCTGGGTTCAAATTCCAGGAGGCTCATTAATGGATTAGCCTTTGTTGGCAGGCTCCTTCACCTTCCTGGCCTCCTTTTCCTTCTCTTTGGCTGATAACACCACATCCATCCGTCTGTTGTGTTATGATGAGACACAGGCCTGGCCCCCGGCCTGCACTCAGCACCAGGAAATACCCATGGTATTGTCGCAAAGAGCTGGCCTCCTCTTTATCAGTCCCTCTTCTCCCCTCTGGTTTGGAGCTCTTGAGGCCTGGAGCTGTCTGAACTGAGTCTATGGTGTTATCTAAAACAAACACTGGCCTTGCCCTGATGGAGACCCCACATGCTTCTGCCCAGACAATGCCGTGGCAGCCAGGGAGACCGTGGAATTCACAGGCACCCTGTTCCTGCAGCCCATCCCGACCCCCTGCCTGCCTGGCTGCCTGGGCGTTTGCTTCCTAAGCCCAGCGCTGATATGAGAAAGGGATCCAAGAAAAACTCCCAGAGAAGAATGAGGGCCAATTAAACAGTGTGCTGTCTTTCCTCTCTGGGACTTTGGGGAAGTGACTGTGAAAGTTTCTGGAACATGGAGTCCCTGGAAGGAAGTACCTAGGCAATTGGAAACTCTGTTGTCTGGCCCCATGCTGCCAAACGATTTCCACCCCACTGGAGCCCTGGAGGTCTCCTTTTCTCCCAGATTTCTCCTGCCGAAGAAGTCGAACTCACTGCTCAATCTTTCCTTTGATGTCCCAAGAGCTTCCCGCCTCTCCTCTGCCACTCTCTGGCCAAGACCTACCTTTGTTAGGGAAGTAACCTCTCATGCAACCATCGTCTGTGTTCTCCCACAGGTGTGTGTATGTGTGTGAGTCTGCATTTGGAGGCCAGAGGGCAAGGGCAGGTGTTTTCCTCCATTGCTCTCCACCAGTTTTTTGTTTTTTTTTTTTTTTTTGACGGGATCTCTCACTGAGCCTGGAGCTCACTGATTCAGCTAGATTGACTGACCCATGAGCTCCAGGAATCCACCTGTCTCCATGTCCCCACCCCCACCCTCCAGCCTTGGGGTTACAAGTGTGTGCAGCTATCCCCAGCTCTCACGTGGGTTCTGGGGATCTGAACTCAGGTCCTCCTGCTTGCATAGTGCACTTTACCAACCAAGCCAATCCCCCAGCTCGGTATGGCTAACTTGATTCAGTTCAGGTCCCTCTGAAGCTTGCAAGGTGGTAGCTGCTCCCAGTGAGGAGTGAGGAGAAGAGGAGGCCGCTGTGCCTCAGGCTGTCCCTGAACTTCTGCCCCACCCAGGTCTTCATTGGCGCACAGGTGAGATACAGTGGCCAGAGTTATGAATGCCCATCCCCCGTTGTGCCCACACATCCTGCATACCTTCCTCTTTTGGTAGATCTCAACCTGTCACTCGCCCTATTGTAGGGGATGGGGGGCCCCTTGGAGTCAGTACAGGGCATACCCAGACACTAGGTTCTCAGCAGAAAGGAGATTTATTACCCAGGGGTATGGGGCTGCCTCTGGCTCAGACAAAGGCAGGCAGCAAGGAGCAGCAGGTGGTTTTTGTTTGTTTTGTTTTTTTCTCTTAAGGAGAAAAGGGGAAGTCTCTGCTAGAGAGAGTTGGAAAAGTCCTAATCAGACGGGTCAGCCAGTGTAGCCAAATAATGAAGTTTGATAGTTGGACCTTGCTGTTTAGTCTCAGGAAAGAGTCAGCGGCCGAATAAAGGAATGGACCTTGGGGACTAACTTTAGGAGTGCGATCTAATGGTTCAGCAAGGGAGGGGGGGCAAGTGCCTGCCAGTGCCATAGTGCCGTGTTTGCCATGCTCGGGCCTGCTAGAGAAGCCTTACCACCCTGCTCTTCGAGATAGGATGTTCTGCCTTATTCTACATGAACTGAGCTCTGTTTTTGTAACACATGTGACTGAGGGCCTACTGTGTGCCTGGTCCTAGGGACACAAAGATGACTGAAATACAGGACATGAGGCAGAGGCAGGCTAGACGTAGCCCCTATCCCAGTATGTAGTTAGATGCTCTCGCCACTGCTTGGTGGCTGGCTCCCTGCCCATGCACCCGTTACACCTAGCCTCTGCCAACCCTGGGAACCGAGTGATTAGTTGTGGGAGCCAGGAGCAGGGCCACAGAAACAGAACTTGGTCAGGGAAGCCTCGCAGGAAAGGTGAAAGGGCGGCTGTTCGTGAAGCAAGTGTTCTCTCTCCCTCCAGATGCTGGGGTGGGGGTGGAGGGGTGTCGGGTCAGTGGCCTCCAGCTGGAACTCAGTACACACTGTGATGAGCACAGCCAGGCTGTCCCTGGGGAGCCTTCTTTAGGTCTCTTATCTCCGTGGCCTTGGGGCCCTGGGGAAAGCAGATGCCAGGCTTGTTTCTGAGCACAGCGGTCTGCCTCTGATGCTGGCCCCGACCTCTTAGGGTCATGGCCAGGGCCAGGTGTGGATAGTGAGGGAAAGCTTCTAGGGCCTGGCCAGCACTTGGTGCTCCTGCTTTCCCTTCTAAGAGCTGAGCTGGTGGGAGTGTTGCCATGGAGATGAGGCCCTGGGGTGTGGGGCACTCCCCCTTCCCATCCCTGCTTTGCCTATCAAGCCTGAGACACTGGCTCTCCTGTTTCCACCCTCCCTCTAATAGAGGCCTTGTCCCATCACTCCCTTGGGGACTGCTGATCAGTAACAGTTTTGGTGCCGTTTCTGGTGAGGATGGGTAATGGGACTCTCTGGAGAGATGCAGCCGCTGATTAAAACTTCCCATGAGGGGCTGAAGAATCAGCTCACCAGTTGAGAGCTGTTAAGAGTTGCTCTTCTGGAGGACCCAGGTTCAATTCCCAGCACCCACATGCCAACTCACGACTGTCTGTAACTCCATGTCTGACACCCTCATATAGACAGACAGACATGCAGACAAACCATCGACACACATAAATTTTTAAAAAAAGAGAGAGGGGGGACTGGAGAGATGGCTCAGCGGTTAAGAGCACTGACTGCTCTTCCAAAGGACCCGGGTTCAATTCCCAGCACCCACATGGCAGCTCACAACTGTCTGAAAATCTAGTTCCAGGGGATCTGACACCTTCACACCAATGCACATAAAATAAAGTTAAATAAGCCATAAGGAAATATTTTTTTAAAAAAAGAGAGAGAGAGAGACTTCCCAGGAAATAACATTACTTGCCTGTGACAAAGTGCTCTTTCTACCACAGAAAAGGCCCCCATCAAGAGCCCTTCCCCCATCCTGTGAACCCCTTTAATCTTTGAGACTCTGCTCACACAGAACATCATCTGGAGCTGGGGCTGTACTTAGTTGGTAGAGTGTTTGCCCAGCATTGCAGGGCCCTGGGGGTGGCACCAGCACTGGATGATCTGAGCATGGTGGCACCTGAGGTCATCCCAGCTTGAAGTCAGAGCCATCACCTTCTTTAAAGTATTTTGTCCCCTGCAGGCTTTTCTCTGCACATCCCCATCCCTCATCCATAGCATGAGCTTTCTGGGGTCAGAGAGCAGGTCTCATGTCTGTCTGTAAAACTTCATGCTTGGGGCTGGAGAGATGGCTCAGTGGTTAAGAGCACTGGCTGCTCTTCCAGAGGTCCTGAGTTTGATTCCCAGCAACCACATGGTGGCTCACAACCATCTGTAATGAGATCTGGCGCCCTCTTCTGGTGTGCGGGCATACATGGAGGCAGAATGTTGTATACATAATAAATAAATAAATCAAAAAAAGGAAAAACAACACTTCATGCTCAACCTGGTGTCCAGCATCCAGGCCTTGCCCAGTGTGATGAGGGCCTAGAACAAAAAGCTTCAGCTCCGCCAGCTTCTGAGACGACCTAGGAGCTGAGCCTGCCTTCCACAGGATTTTTTGCAGAAACCCCATGGAGCAGGGGCCTTGCCTTTGGTATCCCAGTGGTTACACGGTGTGTGGCCCAGAGTGAACCTCTGATGTCTACCCGGTGAATGGAGGCATAGGATGCCACCCGAGATGTGTTCAGGATGAGGAAGGTCTGGGGGGATCTTGGAAGGAGGCAAAGGAAAGGCTTCAAGGTCAGAAACTGATGTGAGAGGAAGAAAAGATGGTCTCAGCATCGCAGAGTGGCCCACTCTGAAGCTGGACTCTGGTGTTGGTGTGTGCGTGCGCGCATGTGTGTGTGCTTGCTCAGGTGCAGGAGCTCTAGCACACAGTAGACCCCTTGAGAACCTGAGCGGCGTCAAGTGGTGTAACTACCTTGGGAGCAACAGGAACCTTCCGGGCCTCACATGTGCAGGCATGTGGCCTTCAGCAGGTGGCAGGTAGTACAGGAGAGGGGGAGGGAGTCTCCTGGGTGCCCAGCCCACCCCCGGTACGATGAGATACAGCCACAGTCTGGGCCCCCAGGGTGGGACGTGGAAAACAACCCCTTGAACCCTCTGTAAGCCTGGCAAACATAACCTAGCCCTCCCAGGAGGAAGCGGGAAGTCAGTTCCTAATGAATGAAGCCTTTCAAGCCTTATCCAGTTCCTGCCTTTCTCCCAAGCGAGGTCATCTGGGATCTGAGAACCATGGCAGGATGCCCACCTTTCAGGCAGAGACGCAGGGCCATGTGCTGGCTGGTAGGAAAACCAACCATCCTGTTGGGTGGGCATGCATATTTTAGTTAGGGTTACCACTGCTGTGATGAAACACTATGACCAAAAGCAAACTGGAGAGGAAAGGGTTTATCTGGCTTACTCTTCCACACGGTAACCCATCACTGAAGAAAGTCAGGACAGGGATTCAAACAGGGCAGCAACCTGGAGGCAGGAGATGATGGAGGCCATGGAGGGGAGCTGCTTACTGGCTTGCTCAGCCTGCTTTCTGATAGAACCCAGGACCACCTGCCTAGGGGATGTATTCCCAATGGGCTGGGCCCTCCTCCTGTCCTTCCCCCATCAATCACTAAGAAAAAGCTCTGCAGGCTTGCTTACAGCCTCATCTTTTGAAGGCATTTTCTTAATTAACATCCCTCCTCACAGATGACTCAAGCCCGTGTCAAGTTGACATAATACTGTCCAACACATCACACATTGCCATCCCAGAGGTATCTGTAAGGCCATATTGCAGAGAGGGAAAACATCAGCTGAGATTCAGGGGTACCTCTAGTCTTATCAGCTCTGCCCAGAGGTCCTCATTTACAGCCCTAGGACAAGGCTTCTCCTCCGTGGACAGTAATTGCCATGTGCTTTTGTACAGTCCAGAGTGCTGAGGACCGGGAAGGACTCACCCAGTTGGGACACAACTCTGTTATTTCTTGATGTTCTAGAAAATTCCACGGCCAGCGTGAGTGAGGCAGAGAGGAAGGCCCAAGTATACTACCGTGCGTGTATGAACGAAACTAGGATTGAGGAGCTGCGGGCCAAGCCCCTGATGGAGCTGATTGAGAAGGTGGGTGCTCAGGTGGACGTCCACTACCTCCCTCTGCTTAGCCTCCTGCCAGGCCCTCTGGCTTCTGCCTCAGCTCTCAGCCAGCCCACACCTCCTCTCAGCTGCCCCACCCAGGCGGTGCCCATGTCTGCTGTGGTTGTTGGGGTTGCCTGAGCATGTGTGTGCATGGCTCCATGTGGGTGGATCTGTCTGCGTGGATGCTATAGGATGTGTATCAACATCTGGGGGAGAGGAATGTGTATGTCTAGGTGGAGGTAAGGTATCAGTATCAAAATCTTCCTCTCTATTGCTGCTCCGGCCCTGTGTGTATGACGTAAAGCTCTCTGCAGGAGGAGGACTTGCTGGTTCTACTAAGTCATCCAACCGTTTCTTCTTTACTTTGTTTTTTCTTTTGGTTTTTTGCTTTGTTTTATTTTTTTAGAAACAGAGTCACGTAGCCCAGGCTGGCCTCAAACTTGCTATGTAGCCAAGGACGCCCTTGAACTTCTGATCTTGCTGCCTTGACCTCCTGAGGGCTGAGATTACAGGCATGCGCCATCATGCCTGGTTTGGGGTAGTGCTAGAGACTGAACCCAGGCCATCACATTAGATATGTACTCTGCCAGCTGAGCTACATCGCTGTCTCCCGCCCCAATCAGTCCATTCTGGGAACATTTGCAGTCTTGAGTGGCCTCCAGGGAGGGCTGCCCAAGGCTAGCCAGACTTCCGGTGCAGGAAGAGGTGGCTGAAAATGTTTTCTAGACACCCCTGCTTCCTCATGGACTTTGTCTCTCAGCTCACCTTAAGGAAGGTCTTGCTTGGGGGTTAGTGACTGTGGGATAGTATCTGTCCCTCCTGTCTTGCACAGGTTCCATGGGCCAGCTTGTGCCAGGCTGGGGGGGACTGAAGGCATAGAGTGAGTGAGTGAGTGTGTGTGTGTGTGTGTGTGTGTGTGTGTGTGTGTGCCCGCGCACATGCGCATGTGGGCACATGGAGGCCAGAGGAGGGCATCAGTGTCCTGCTCTGTCACTCTCTTCCTTACTGCCCTAAGATCGGGGCTCCTCACTCAAAATGAAGCTGGAAGGGAGCTCCTGCAAGAAGCTGTACCCAGCTTTGACTGTGGGTGCTAGGAATTTCAACTTGGATTTCCATGCTTGTGGAGCAAACGCTCATTACCAGTTTGCAAGACAAGACCACTGTGACTTCTCAGACTTTTCCCAATAAACACCATTGGAATTATGCTTTAATACCACTGTGTCTGTGTGACTCAAGAAACTGCGTCCATGGCAGAATCCCAACCCACCTCCATCCCAGCCTTGTGGGAGCAACAGCCTTGTGTGTTCTTAGCACACTTAAGGATAAGTGGCCGGGTGTGTTGGCACACTCTTTTAATTCCAGTGTTCTAGAAGCCAAGGCAAAGGATCTCTGTGAGTTTGAGGCCAGCCTGGTCTATGTATTGAGTTCCAGGACAGCCAGGGCTACATGGTGAGACCCTGTCTGTAAAAGAGAATCTAAAAACCCAAGATGAATAGTGCCCTAAATACCAAGACACGCAGACACAAAGATGCACAGAGCCCCTCAGTGAGCATCACCCTGTTCATTTGCCTAAAAGGGAAGAGGATTGGACTGCTCCAGGGTCATAGAACATGTGACTCTGATTTGCATAGTGTTCTCACACCAGCTCACCACACGCACACACCTGTGCACACACACACCATCTCCGTCTGCTCTCTCCCCACAGCTTGGAGGCTGGAATATCACAGGACCCTGGGCCAAGGACAACTTCCAGGACACGCTACAGGTGGTTACAGCCCACTACCGCACCTCACCCTTCTTCTCTGTCTACGTCAGTGCCGACTCTAAGAACTCCAACAGCAATGTGATCCAGGTGGGCCGAGCCTAGGAAGTGACATTAACTCCTGGACAGGACTGGTGACACCCTCTGCTCCCCTACCTCAGCCCCTGGGCTTTGTGGCTCTGCTTGGAATGGGTTGGAGTCATCTCTTCCCCCGACCCATCCATACATCACACTTGCTGTGTGATCTTAGGCAAGTGGTTCAGTGTCTCTGAACTATAGTTTCCTTGTTCAAATGCACTATAATGACTCCTACCTGAGATGAGGTATGCCAAGATGGGAACCAAAGGGCTTCCATGGCAGCTCTCTAGAATGCTCCTCTCCTCCCTGCCCAACTCTCTTTACCACCATTGTCTCCACAAGTTCCCATTCCAGTTCTGCAGGGTAGCTGCCATTCCCCTTAGTTTCTAGAGGAAGAACCAAAGGATCAGGAAGGTTTGGTCACTTCACCACAACCACATAGCTTGGGGTAGCTCGAACCACATGGACAGTGTTTGGTGAAATAGAGTGGTTTGCCTAGGTCAGGGGTGGTTGAAAGAGGTTTGTCTAGCCCTTCGGAAGAACCCAGGTCCCTGCAGATAGTTGGGAATGTGTATGTCCCACCCCTGGTCCCTGAGTGGATGTGTCAGTGAGGGCTAGCAGCTTCTTCTGTTCCTGCTGGGACCCTGCCCCAGGGGAGGTGGTAGCCCTGCAGGGAGCCTCCCTCTCACCCTGTGTCCCTCTGCAGGTGGACCAGTCTGGCCTCGGCTTGCCCTCTAGGGACTATTACCTGAACAAGACGGAAAATGAGAAGGTGAGCTTGCCCAGCCTGCCCCGCTGTGCACGCCCCGCTGTGCACGCCCAGCACAACTGAGCTTCTGCAGAGGGCTCAGTTTCCTGAGGGTTGACAGGCAGCCCTTGGTGGGGGAGGGGTGTCCCCCATCCTCCTACATCACAGTCAGGCATGGCAGGCACAAGGGCATCATTTATCCCTTCCCTAAAGAAGACAGTGGTGACAGCTGCCACTGCTTGTAGGCACTAGGCCTTTTGTGGGCACCACCGCTGTCAAGCTGATGGACCTTTTACCTCGCCTTTAACTCAGGGACACTCAGTGAGTGCTCACAGTCATAGTAGGGGTCAGGTCCTCCCTGACCCAAGCCAGCTCCTCCAGAACCTTCTGTGCCTGTAATGCCCTCAGAGACACCTGGTCAGAGGCTCACACCCGTGTCCTTCCATTATCCCACCTGCACCTATTCAGTGCCCAGAGCTCGGGAGGTGGTCCCCAGGGACTTCGAGGTCTAGCAGAGGCAAGCCTCACTTGGCTGATCACCCAGCTAGAGGCCCAGCCTCGTGTGGAGAGGCAGCTGAGGAAATGTAGTGCAGAGACTTGACTCAGATCAGAAGACACACAGCGCCAGGTGGTTCAGAGCAGGTGCATTAAAGGAAAGAAAAATGGGCCAGTGAGATGGCTTAGCAGGCAGAGAGGCTTGCCACACAAGCCTGACATGAGTTCGAGCTCCAGAATCCACGTAAAGGTGGAAAGGGAAAACCAAGCCCTAAAGCCTATCCTCTGACTCCACACACACAGCATGGTGCATGCAGCCTTCAACACTCCTCACACACATATACACAGTGTAAAACTAAATATAAAAATGGAAAAGATAGAAGATCAACTCTGGAATGAGCCCAGAGAGACAGGGCCAGGACAGCAGGGTCCCCCTAGGGCCTTCCTGGGACCTGTGAAAGCACTTCAGCTCAGTCCTGAGGGGTGTAGGGAGCCAGTGGACAGACACAGCATCAAAATCATTTTTGAAGCTGTGTTTCAGAAACTGGACTTGAGGGCACATGTCTGTAATCCCAGCACTTGGGAGACTGAGGCAGGAGGATTGCTGTGAGTTCCAGGCCTGTCTGGGCTACAGAGTAAAACCTTGTCTCAAAAATAGGAAAACAAGTCAGGCACATACCTTTAGAGGAGAGGCAGGTGGATCTCTGTGAATTCAATGCCAGCCTGGTCTACATAGTGAGTTTCTTGGCTATAAGTACTGGGCTATAGTCTGTCTTGCCCTCCTCTAGCTCAGAGGACAGCAGGTGGCTGCCACCACCAGTTTTGGGGTGCTGGATCCCACAGGTGCTGACTGGCTACCTGAACTACATGGTCCAGCTGGGAAAACTGCTGGGCGGTGGGGACGAGGACTCCATCCGGCCCCAGATGCAGCAGATCCTGGACTTTGAGACAGCGCTGGCCAATATCACCATCCCCCAGGAGAAGCGCCGTGATGAGGAGCTCATCTACCACAAAGTGACGGCTGCCGAGCTGCAGGTAGGTTGAAGAGTACCCGTGCATCGGGCGGGGCCAGGGCATCCGTGAAGGCTCTGGGGATGGGTGCTTTGGACCCACCTTACCAGGTCCTTGATGATGGATCAAGGATCATCGTCCTGATGAAGGAGGGTGTTGATCCGCTCAGGGAGGGAACCTTACCCAGTAAAGACCCCGAGGGTAGGAGGGGATGCCAGAGCTAGGCTGCTTTCTGAGATGTTTCCCTGGAGACCGTGGTAGTGATGACAGCTCCCACGGATGGAATAGTTGCATCCTTTTGTGTACCGTGTGTTCCGTGCTTGGTGATGGAGCACCATGGAGTTGTGCGATATAGTTTGTCCCTTTTCTTTTTTATGAAAAACTCCTACAAAGCTTATTGCACTTCATTATTTTGCGATTGGGTATTATATATCACGGGCTGACTTTGAACTCATAGGCAGCCAAGGAAGACCCTGAACTTCGGATCCTCCTGCCTTTACCTCTGAGAGCTGGGATTACAGGTGGGCAACATCATGCCACGTTACTTTTTTTTTTTTTTTCTTGAGACAGGGTTTCTCTGTGTAGCCTGGCTGTCCTGGAACTCGCTCTGTAGACCAGGCTGGCCTCGAACTCTCAGAGCTCTGCCTGCCTCTGCCCTTCTCCCAACTGAGCTCCACCCCAAGCCTTTTCTGAGCTGGTCAGCCAAGCAGCATGGTGAGGGCCCAGAGGCTCCTAAGCTGGGACGCAGGCTTGGCTTCCTAGAGCTCTGATCTTGATTGTGACCCATCCTTGAATTGTCACTGCCAGCTGGACCTGTACTTTCTCTGGTGTGACCAGAATAGAGGCTTTGCTAGAGGCCTGCTGTGGCCCCTTTAGTTGGGCCTGTCCTCGGCTGCCCCCTTCTGGCTGGTTGGACCTTAGGACTCCTCAGTTGGTGGCCTGCTAGTTCCTCCTTTGTGGTCTGTCTTGCTGTTCAGCCTTGTCTTAGGTCCCAAGGGGAGAGTGCCTTCCATCAGGTGACACTGTTGACTGAGCCTTGCTCTTGCCCCAGGAAGGACACCATGTCTGTTTCACGGAACTAGAGTTTCACCCCTGTGTCCTCCCATCTGACCCAGCCGGCTTTTGTCTATCTGTCCCTTCCCTCAGACGGCACACTATATTTTACCCTCTTTTCTTCCTTCTGGTGCATGTGGGCTTGCTCTCCTGTGCTCTGGAGCTAGCCTGCCCCAGGACACAGTCTGTATCTCTCTGCTCACAGCTTTGGAGGAGGGGAGCTGGGCCCTGACCTGGGCAGGAAAGGCCAGGGACTCAAGTTTAATGATTGTCACACTTAAGCCAGGCCGTAAGAGTCCAAGGAGGAGCCAGAGCCCACTCAGGCCTCCCATAGCTGCCAGCTGCCTGCAGGTTCCCAGGGGACATGGCCCCGAGTGGGTTGTTATAGAGACAGGTAGTCTGTGCCGGGCACCATCTGGCACTGTTTTCTGCTCTGAGGCTAAGAGGTTGAGAGAGATGTTGTTTGCTTGGCGTAATTCGGTTTGCTCCAGCCCTGCAGGTCTTACCACGCTGAAACTGATGCCCGGAATGGTGTAAGAAACAGCTGTGGGGCTGGAGAGATGGCTCAGTGGTTAAGAGCATTGCCTGCTCTTCCAAAGGTCCTGAGTTCAATTCCCAGCAACCGCATGGTGGCTCACAACCATCTGTAATGAGGTCTGGTGCCCTCTTCTGGCCTGCAGGCATACACACAAATAAATAATAAATAAATAATTAAAAAAAAAAAGAAAAGAAACAACTGTGGTCAGCCAGTGGTCACTGGAGTCTGGACCAGTCTTCTCCCCCTTAGTTATGAGCTATCTGTCCACAGAATAAAGGGGGGAAAAGGTGGATGATTGGTTCTACCTAGCCTGCTCCTCAGTGCTCAGGTGGGACAGTCCCTTTAGGGCAGCAGCCTACAAGGGCTAGCCTGGGCTTGGGGTCAGAACATGGCACTGCTCTACTCCATCTCAAGCTGTGTGAGTTGAGGCAGGTCACGTGGCTCAACCCCTTAAGCTTCAGTCCCCTTCCTGGTAAAGTGACCCATGACCCATTCTCTGAGCCTGCTCTGGGTCAGAACACAAAGGCAAATGGGACACAGCCCCTGCTTGCTCCAGTGGCAGCATTCTTCACTGTAACTCTTGGGGTCTTTGGAAAACGGCTGCCAGGGGATGCCAGCCAGGAGCATTGGGCAGATGTGCAGGTACCTGTACCCCATGAGGCTAGAATAGGCCTGTCTCCCCCCCGGCCCACGGGGTATGATGAGGCAGAGGGGGTGAGCGTGCACACTGCTGACGGTTGGTCTTTGTGACTGGCAATGCTACCTATGTCCCCGGCACTAAAATAGCTGCAAATAATTCAGCACACAACATCTTTTCTGATTGCCGGAGACTTATTTTATTTCCAAACTCTGGGTAAATGAAGGCCCTGCCAGCTTCATGGTGGTTCTTGGCTACCCTGCTGCTGTATCAGATGGCTTCAGGCTAGCCCGGAGTAAAAACTGAATTCAGGCCCTTGAATCAAACATCCTGCATCCCTTCTCCAGATACTTGTCCGTTCCTTCATAGGAGCTTCTGTGTTGTTGAAGTTTAGGCTCCCTTCTCTGCCTGTTTTCTCCCCTGGGGAAGGAATCTTAGAGTGTCAATTCTTCTCTTTGTTCCCATTTTATTTACAGTGTTGGGAACTGAACCTGCCTTATTTAGACAACTGGTCTACCACTGAGCTGCATCCCAGTCTTAGCTTGGTTTTTAGAGATTTATTTTTTATTATTTTTAAATTGTCTGTATATGTGTATGTTCCTTGAATGTACACATGAGTGCAAATGCCCAGAGTTCAGAAGAGGGTGTTGCACCCTCTAGAGCTGGAGCTATGGACAGTTGTTAGCTGCCTAACATGGGTGCTGTGTACCAAACTTGGGTCTTCTACAAAAGCGTTATGTGCTGTTATCCACTGAGACATCTCTCCGTGTGTGTGTGTGTTATATAATTTGAGGCCAACCTATGTTAGCCTATAGCACAGGCTGTATGTGTGTTTGTGTGTGTGTGTGTGTGTGTGTGTGTGTGTGTGTGTGTGTGTGTGAGTGTGCGTGTGTGTATGTATAACAAGCTGGCCTCAAACTGCATTACCTGGAACTTGCTATGTAGACCAGGCTGACCTTAAATTCACAGATAACACCTGTTTCTGCCTCCCAAGTACTAGGCTTATACTCAGGTGCCACCACACCCAGCAAAATACAATGTATTTTGGCCAAATTCACCCTCTCCTCTTCCTCTACCTAATTCCTCCCAGATTCCACCCACACCCAATTTTATGCCTTTTTTTTTCTTAAATAACTACCAAGTTGTGTTTGTGCTGCCCTTATACTCATGGGCGTGGGGCCATCCACTGGACACGGTCAACCTGCCAAAGATCACACCCTTAATGAAAGCTGACTCATCTTCCAGGAGCATCAATGTCAGCAGCTCCCCGACTGGGGTGGGAGCTTGGGGGACCCTCTCACTCCATGCTGGAATGCTGACTGGCTTGATACCAAGTGGGTAGCCACAGCTGCTATGAGTACAGTGCCCTATTGTGTCCCAGAAGACACTGCTTTGCCCCGCACAAGGTCAAGCCATCAATGAGATGTCCATATCACACCCCAGCCTTGGGAATTTTGAGACAGGGTCTTCCATAGTACAGGCTGGCCTCAAACTAGTTATCCTCCTGTCTCTGCCTCCCCAGTGCCAGGACTATAGATGTGTGCCACTCTGCTGGTCTCTCTAACTCCCCAAGCCTTGTTGGTTGGTACTCAACAGGGCTCCTTGGCTTCAAGTGTGGAAAATAGAGCTCATCGGTGTCCTCAGGGGGACTGAGTCACAGGAGAATGTCCCAGTTGACTAAAACAGCCATCTCCATGGAAACATGTTAAGTTAAGAATCACCGAAGCAATCGAGGCTGGAAATTTGAAAGTTCTAGTGTTCTCACGCGGCTACTTACTTCAGAACCAGGGAGCTTCCCACTGGGAACATCTGCTGGCCCCACAGGGACAAGTTTTGTAGAGTCCGCGGTGATTTTCACCATCGATATCTCTGTCAGCGAGTTCCAGTGACTCGTGGTTCTCACAAATTATGTGAGCAGTGACATTTGAAAGTGTATCCGTTTCCCCGGGTCTTTGCCAGAGGATCTTGCCATCAGGTGGCTTTAATGACCGAGTCCTATTTGAAGATCTCACAAGTGCACCTCTCAGCCTCCTAGCCACCCAGAACCAGAGGATCTGCCAGGAGGAGGGCAGGGAGGACAAGCCAGGAGACAAGGATGCTTGGTAAAGGGCAGGCCACTTCCAGAGGACAGAGCAAGCCACTCTGGAAGCTGAGGGAGTTGTCTCCATGTTAGAGAAAGGCTGTGAAGTGGCTCTGAACCCGTGAACTGGTTCCTGCCAGGGACTCTATCAGCTCTGCCCACATCCAGCTCATACCTCCCTTGCAGCAGGGATGTATTGTGGCACACTGGCTCCCTGCCCGCTGTGCTGTTCAGTCTCCAGCCCAGTACAGTCACCATCAATGGTACAAATCAACCCCTTGCCGGAAGCTGACTAGTAACTTTAACAGGCTCACCAATGCCTTTGGGAGCCGGGCACACTCTTAGCTTCATGTCTGTCCTTCTGGCTCTCTGTACTGCAATAGCTGAAATGCCCTTTGAAGCCCAGAAATAGTGTCCTATGGGTGTAGCCATGTGCTTAGCATTTGGGAGGCCAAGTTCAATTCCCAACACTGCCAACAAGCAAATAAACCCGGTGGTGACCGAACCCGATTTGTAGACCTACAGCTGACACGAGACCTCCGGAAGGTCACCTTTCACCATGCACAGTCGCCTGTTAAGTAGAGAGTCTTAGGGCTGACCTCCACTCTCCCTGAGGACAGGCTGTGTGCTGCTCTGCTCTTACAGATGAACTTCGTGGCATTTCCTGGTTTCTCCCACGTGAAGGGCTTTTACAGCGTAGGTGTCACTCCTGCCTTTGTTTATCTGACATTTTCTATTTCCTCAAGGAAATGAGAATGGAATTTGAAATTCCTCAGCGCCAGGGCCGCTTGGGACAGAACTTTAACGATGACCAGAATGACTGCCATTGGCGGCTTGCTTGCTAAGAGCCAGGTGTCCGTGGTGCATTCTGCAGATGGTCATTTGTGCTGAAGCTCAGTCTCTGTCGCCCTGAAAGACCTCACGTTCTGAAAAGTGGCACACTAAAAATAACAGGACATGTGGGTGACACGGGGCTGGGGCTGATGGTTCCAAAGTTATGCAACTCTGCTCAGGGACACTGTGCTAAGTGAAACCAGCCAGCTACAAAAGGGCAAACTTCGGAGGGTTGCGAAGTGAGGGGAAGTTCCGTGGAAGAGCCTTGGCCTTGTGTGCAAAGCCTCAGGTTCAAGCATCAGAAGGAAAAAATATACAAGAACAGTCTGTCTTTGTCTTCACTTAGCTGAGGCTCTTGGTGTAGATTTGATAGAGACAGAAAATAGAGTGGATGGATTCCACTTTCTGGGGACTTGAGAAGTTGGTAGTAGACTTCTTCAGCCTGGCAAGACGCTAAGAACCTGAGGCTGGGTAGGGGACGGGGTAATGGTGTCAAAACAGTGAATGACTAATGCCACTCAACTAGACTCAGTCATGTTTGAGCCTGGCATAACAGTGCAGTCCCAGCAGCGGGAGGCAGAGGCAAGAGGATCACTGCAAGTTCAAGGCTAACCTGGTCTACATAATGATGAAGCTTTGTTAGGGGAAAAATTGAGATGATACAGAGCTGGCAAGATGGCTCAGCAAGTGAAGGGCGCCTGGGCGAAGCTGACCTGAGCTGGATCCATGACTCCCACATAGTGGAAGAAGAGAAGTGGCTCCCTCGAGTGTTCTCTACATCGCAGGCATACGTGATGCTGACACATACACAGATACACAACTGTAGGTCTTAAAATGGGGATAGCCAGACGTGGTGATGCGGGCCTCTCATCCCAACAGGCCACATGAGGCTCTTGCTATTTTTTGAAGGGGACCTATAACAAAATGAGGGAAGACAGATGTAGCTGCTATCATCCACCAAGCCCCACATGTATGGCACGTGCACTGGAAAAATTTCATGCGTGTTACTCCAAATAGCCTTGGCTAGTCCTTAGGAGAGCCCAAGGGGAAGAAAAAATTACACACATACTCGTACTTTTTCCAAATTGTTGATTTATTTATTTGGTTTTTCAGGACAAGGTTTCTCTGTGTAATAGTCCTGGCTGTCCTGGAACTTGCTCTGTAGACCAGGCTGACCTCAAACTCACAGAGATCAGCCTGCTTCTGCCTCCTGAGTGCTGGGATTAAAGACATGTGCCACCACCGGCCAGCTATCCCCATTTTTTAAATTATTTAATTATTTTGAGACAAGGTCTCACCATGTAGCCCTGTTTGGCCTAGAACTTGCTGAGTAGACCAGGCTGACCTCAGACTCACAGAGATCTGCCTGCCCCTGCCTCTTCTGTGCTGGCTTCAGCTGCACCAGCTCTCGAGTGAGGTCTATTTTTAGTTTTTATTTATATGTATGTGTGTTTTGCCATGGATGTGCAGGTACCTGCAGACTCCAGAGGCAGGGGTTGGATCTCCTGGGACTGGAGTTACAGGTGGTTGTGGGCCTCCTGACATGGGTGCTAGGAACCAAACTTGCAGACAAGAGCAGCAAGCACTCTTAAACCCCGAGTCACTTCGCCAACCCTTCACGTGAGGTCTTGTCACCTGGCTCCTTAGCCTGCTTCTTCTAACAGAAACAGGCCTGCCAGCCCTGACTCTGCCCTGTGCCCTGGCAGACAGCATCATACTCTGCCCTTAGTCAGGTCATGATGATGCCTTCTTCTGAGGAATGGCCTGGAAACCTGGGCTGAGGGCGACGTGGCCTGGCCACCCTCACACTGCCCTTTGCCCTTCCAGACCTTGGCACCCGCCATCAACTGGTTGCCCTTCCTCAACACCATTTTTTACCCGGTGGAGATCAATGAATCTGAGCCCATCGTGGTCTACGACAAGGAATATCTGGGACAAGTCTCCACCCTCATCAACAACACCGACAAATGGTAAGGGTGACACATGGGTACTGAAGGGACAAAGTGGTCTGGGACAGCTCCTTGGCTGGCAGCCGTGCCCTCAGGCCTGGTGGGGACAGGTGACATAGGGACTCTAAAAGGGGCCCTGGGTGGGCTTCTGTGTGAAGCTTCTGGTTATGAGTGCAGATTCGAAACCCAGCCCCTCTTCTCATAGCTTTGTAACTTTGGGGCAGGTCTCATCCTTCCCTAGGGTCCTTCTTCCCACCTAGTCAGGCTGTGGAGAGAGAGAGAGCAAAGGGAAGCTAGCGCTGACAAGTACTTCAGCCCAGTACATGCTAGGTACTAGTTCCAGCTGATGCTCAGAGATACCTTTAGGATTTTACAGACAGAAGTGTTGGAAGGTGTAGGGAAAAGGGAGCTCCCTGGATGTGTGTCTGTTTGTTCATGTGTGCTCACAAAGAGAGGTTTCCTGATACGTGGTATTCCTCTGTCATCAGGACCAGATGCTTTTCCCATGACCTTTGTCATCTTCCCTAATAACGTCCCAACTCTCTGTCAGAGTCTTCCTGGCTGCACAGTGTCCCATCATATATATAAGTTTGCTTGGCCACATATGTTTGTCAGGCATTCAGCTTAAACAGAAGGTGGCTAAGGTGGCTTCTTTACAAGTGTGGTTGGCAGGTTTCCTGTACCTTGGAGATGGGTCAGAGGGAGCTGCCAATCATGGAACCTTGAGTCTGACAGGCCCCTTCTTTCTAGCCCAGGTGGAGTAATCAAGCCATGGCGAATATTGAGTATTAGCGGCATACAAGTGATTGCATTAGACCCCGGGGGTTTCTGTGGTGGAAGAGCTAAGCTTTACCTTGAAGAGTTTATGTTCCGGGGGCTGGAGAGATGGCTCAGAGGTTAAGAGCACTCACTGGCTGTTCTTCCAGAGGTCCTGAGTTCAATTCCCAGCAACCACATGGTGGCTCACAACCATCTATAATGAGATATGGTGCCTCTTCTGACCTATAGGGATATATGTGGGTAGAATACTGTATACATAATAAATAAATCTTTAAAAAAAAAAAAAAAGAGTTTATGTTCCCTGTGCATATAGAGGGTGGTAAACAGCCATGGGGGCAGGCTGGAGAAGAGCTGAGATCAGAAACTGAGTTGAAATGCTGCCTGGGGTCTCTGAGCTCTCCCTGCCCCTATTGTCACAGTCTCCTCAACAACTACATGATGTGGAACCTGGTTAGGAAAACGAGCTCCTTCCTGGATCAGCGCTTTCAGGATGCCGATGAGAAGTTCATGGAGGTCATGTACGGGACTAAGAAGGTGAGCACGGTGCTGTACACATCCATATATGGGGCAGGGTCTCAAGAAGACAGTGGTTCTGCTGCGGCTGTGGCTGTGGGCTCAGGTCTCAGGGAGACAGTGGTTCCGCTGTGGCTGTGGGCTCAGGTCCCAGGGAGACAGTGGTTCCGCTGCAGCTTGGCTGTGGACTCAGGTCTCAGGGAGACAGTGGTTCTGCTGCGGCTGTGGCTGTGGGCTCAGGTCCCAGGGAGACATGGTACCGTGCGTACCAGGGTGAGCACTCCATCACTGAGCTATACCCCTAGGCCTGTGTCTTCCTGGTTCAGTGCCTCGAGAAGCCCCTACTGGGTCAAAAAAGGTGTCTCTCTCTGAAGCTCCGGAAGGAAGCACAGGCCCCTGGTGGCACCGCTTCCCGGAAGGAAGGGGCCAGGAGGAAGGGTTGAGCCCACTGACACCCACACATGTGTTTTCCAGACTTGCCTGCCCCGCTGGAAGTTTTGTGTGAGTGACACGGAAAACAACCTGGGCTTTGCCCTGGGCCCCATGTTTGTGAAAGCCACCTTTGCTGAAGACAGCAAGAACATCGTAAGTTCCTCCTATGGTTAGGGGCGCTGGGGTGTGAACCCCGTGCATGCCAGGCGAGCACTCTAGCCTTTGTTGCTGATAGTGCGGACTGCACAGTCAGTGGTTAGCAGACAGACTCCCTCGGAGTCAAGGGCTCTCTGCCTTCAAACCCCACCCTCCTGCTGCTGGACGGTGCCACGGTCCCTAGAATCTTGCACCTGTCTTTGGCTTCCTGGTCCAGCCATGACATAGTTACCTTCCAGGGCTACTGTTTGTCTCTGGAGTGATCACAGCCTTTTAAGAACTGTCCCTCAGAAGCAAATTCTCTAGACTTCAAAGCTCATTCCAGTCAGAATGGTTTCTTTGCTCCAGTCAGTGTAAGAGAGGCTACTTCCTTCTCCGAAGGAATCTCAGTGCACTGGTTCATGTTGGACACTCTGAAAACATCCTGCAAACAGAAGCTTTCCCAGCTTCCCCAAAGCCTGCCTCATCTTACTTGACCCGAGTCGTGATAGTGAGAGGCCTGTCTTGTCTTGCCGGATACCTTCGGGAGAGGACTCGTGGGAAACTGGGCTCCTCCCTGACCCAGCATCAGAGAGTAGCCTTTGGCTGGCAGCATCCTTCTACACAGGGCTCCTATTGCATTTCGGTGATGTCATAGCCCAGCCCTTACTGTTGTGGCATCTGTCCCCTCAGGCCAGCGAGATAATCTCAGAGATCAAGAAGGCCTTTGAGGAGAGCCTGAGTACCCTGAAGTGGATGGATGAAGACACCCGGAAATCAGCCAAGGAAAAGGTGAGGCTGCCTGGGAGTTCAGATGGGCACTAGGCTGCAGGGACAGAGGCAGAGCTGGTGGAGGAAGGAGTGGGTGGGAGAGATTCTGTCCAGTCAAGATGTGCATGGATACTATTGTGCCCCGCGACTCCATCAGGACCCTTGATACCCTGAAGCCCACATTGGCGTGATATCCAGAGATATCCCATAGCAGAGGCGGGAAGGGCAAGGAAGATGCACACCGTAGAAGGACTGGATCAACCCTTTTATAAAGAGCCAGCTAGTGCCTGTGATGGTTAACCTCCCTCCCCTCTCATTCCTGCAACCGTGGCGGCATCCACAAGGGCCAAGGAAGGCTGTGTGATGTAATCGGTTCTCATCTCATCTCTGTTCTGCATGGGATTCAGTTACAGTGCATCGGCTCTGGGGGCACACATCCAAACCATAATGGCTCTCTTGGGGGAAGTGGCATTTCATCAGAATTTACCAGACTTGTTCCAGGAAAAGATGGAGAAGCCCTAAGGAGGCGGGAGGCTAGCCCTGGCTCTCCTGGACGTACACCCTGATCCCGGGCCCCACAGAGCTGGGGCAGGTTTGGCCAACATCACTTGGCAGTGTCTTACTCCATCCCTTCTGCCCAGGCGGATGCCATCTACAACATGATAGGCTACCCCAACTTCATCATGGACCCCAAGGAGCTGGATAAAGTGTTCAATGATGTAAGTGACTTCCACCTGCCTCGCAAACTCTCTTATGCCCCCGTGAGAAAAGTTCAGGTTTGACCTGATTTAGATGCTGGAGATAACATGGTTATCAGCCTGTATCAAAGTGGCCTGGGGTGGGGTTTGGGGATATGGGCCTAAGGACGGCTTTCCCTGTTCCTTTGGGTGATGGGTCAGTGGGCGTTTCTGTCTGCCCAGAGCCATCATCAGCCATTGCTCAGTGGTTGTTACTGGAGCACAAGTTGTGTGCTCCACTGGAAATGGCCAGCTCCAGGGAGCAAGTGGGAAATTACAGGAGAATGGCTAGGGCAGGGTGGCCCAATGGTAGAGCACGGACTTAGAGCGTGTGAGACCGTAGGTTCTGTCCCCAGCACTCACAAAACAGAAAAAAAAGACTAGGGGAATAACCAGATGTGGCTACACAGGTCTCTAATCCTAGTTCTCCATCAGCTTGGCCAGGAGGAGCTGGGGTCAAGGCCATCTTTGGCTACCTGGCAAGTTCAAGGCCAGCCTGGACCGTATCTCAGACAAACAATGAAAAGGGTAAGGGAGGTGCTGGAGAGCTGGCTCAGTGCTTAAGAGCACATACTGCTCTTGTAGACAACCTGGGTTGGGTTCTCAGCACCCGTGTTGGACAGCTTATAACTGCCTGCAACTCCAGCTCTAGGGGATATGAGTCCTTCTTGCTCCGTGGTCACCCATGCACACACAAGTACGCACACACACACATACACACACACACACACATAAATTTTTAAAATTATTACTTTGAAGAAATAAGGAAGAAAGCAGACCTTTAAAGGCACAGTGAGAATTGATAAGCCGAAGCATCCGAGTGAGCTACTCCCACCCCCATCCCGCTCCCCCCAGACATCCTTCTGCCCCAGGTACTCTCTTCCTTCCTCAGACGATTGAACAATTCACTTTGACCTTGAAATGCTAACAGAAAGAGGAACCGCACGCTCCAAAGGCATTTTAAGGCATTTTAAAGCTCCGTTTAGGCAGTGAGGGGTCATTGCCATCCCCTGTGCTTGGGGCAACTCCTTGGCTGTTTCCAGTAGCTAGAAAGATCTAGAATATATCTAAGCTAGAACTCTGCGTTTGTCTGGGACAGAATGCAGGCTGCTGGTTGAGGGATGTTTGAGGGTGCAGCTGGGTGTTGAAGGGCATATGAGGGAGTGTGCCCACCCCTCCACTTCTGAGCTAGAGTCTCTCTCCGGTCATTAGGTCTGTGCTATCCACAGAGACCTATTTAACAATTCATTTCTATTTCATTTACTGACTCAGAGCCAGGCTAGCCTTGAACTCTGTGAGGCCAAGGGTGACCTTGAACTTCTGATCCTCCTGCCTCTGCCTCCCAAGTGCTGGGGTCCCAGGCAGGCACCACCACGTCCAGTGTATGAATGCTGGGGATTGGACCTCCGGGGCTTTGCTCATGGCAAACAAGCACTCTACCAGCTGAGCTACGCCCCCAACCCAATTAAATTAAAATGTAAAAGCCACACAAGTCCATTTAAAGTTCTTCAAAGTCAGTGTTTGCCGCATTGGCTAGGACAGGCACAGGATATGTCTGTCCTGCTGGGCATAATCTTGCTGAAGTCCCAAATGCTGCAACAGGGCATCTCGGGCACCCCTGGGTGATGCTTTTAGTGTCTTTAAAGAGGAAGGTCAAGGCTGAAAGAGGCTCTGAGCCTACAGCCCTGCGCCCTCCATTCTGTCTCTGGCCTGTAGACTATTCGGTTGGTTTTGTGGGGCCTCAGTTCCCTTGGGCATGCGCTGATCTTTCGTTCTGCTTTGCTTCCGCAGTACACGGCAGTTCCTGATCTCTACTTTGAGAACGCCATGCGATTTTTTAACTTCTCGTGGAGAGTCACAGCCGACCAGCTCAGGAAAGCCCCCAACAGAGATCAGTGAGTTCCCCAAGGTGTGGGCTCCTTGAACGCAGGGAGACCCAGAGTGACCTGTGTTGGGTGGAGTGCGGCTTCATCACTGGCTCGCCATAAGCCAGATTCAGTGGTCATGAGCGCTGTCTGAGGAATGGAGATGGTGGTGCTCCCACTCGATAGATAGAGAGACTGAAAGCCAGAGTGGTCCTGGCTGGGGGGTGGCGAGTTAGCATCCTCCCCAGCTCCTGGCCTGCTGGGGAGTGGGTGGTGCTCTGGAGCTGACTGGAGCTGACTTCCTGTCCTGTCTCTGCTGACTCAGCAGCGTTCAGAGGAAGAAGCTCACTCTTCGGCCCTGGTGACAGTGAGGTGTTAGAAGTTCTGGGGAGGGGGCAGGCCCCACAGGTAGTCCTCCGTTCCTCATGAACAAAAGTGTTGACTTCTCCATAGGGGCTTGTGGAAGGTTCTGGAGGGGCCCCAACCGTTGTAACTGTTGAACTGTACCTCTCCATAACAGCAGAATCTGGGGAACTTTTTCATCAGCACAACCTTCTGGACTGGATGTGGCTCAGTCCTTGCCTGACAAATGCAAGGATCTAAGTTCGATCCCCAGCACTGCAAACAAACCCCAGAGCTTCTTAAATCAGAAACACCTGGAGCGAGACCTAGTGTCTGTCTTTTATTGTTTTGGGATTGGGATTTTAGTATGGTGTCCAGGCTGGCCTTGAACTCCTGAGCTCCACTGGCCCTTGTGACTCCACATCCCCAACTGCCCAAACAACAGGCACGTGCTACTGCATACAACTAGGGGTGTGTTGGTATTTTATTTAGTTTATTTTTAAAAAAAAAGTGTTTGCTGTAGAGGTGTGAGGGCGCTGTGTGTCTGTCACCTACCCTCAGTGCAGGCAGAGGAGACAAAAGGACCCCTGGGCACATCCCACCCACCAGTCTAGCCAAATCGGCAAGCTCCAGGTTCTATGAGAGACCTGTCTCAAAAAGTTAAGGTGGACAGCAACAGAGGAAGACATTCAACAATGACCTACACAAACACATACACACACATGCACGCACACGCAGGCTCCTCAGGTAAGCACGTCTGTTATACTCATGGGTAGAGCACTTGTCTGGTGTACATAAAGCCCTGGGTTTTATCCCCAGGTACAAAACAAAAACACAAAATAAAATAAAACAAACAAACGAAGTCTCTTTAGAAAAGTCAGGCACCCCCCTCAGCTCAGTCTTCTTCCTGCGATTTCCTTTCTCCATCCCAAAAGCATCTTGCAGAATTCTTCACCTCGCTACTGACAACTCCTCTTTGCCTCTGGCGCCCTCTTGTGGACAAGAGGCGCAGAAATCTGTTTCCTCTGAAGTCTTCACCAGTATTTCCTAAAGCTTGAGATGGGCTTTTAGCGCAGGCATGGCTGCCAGTTCATCTGATCTTAAATTTAACTTGATCTTTCAGCTAAATTTTGTTGTGCACCCACGAATGTATCGGTGGTTATTTGGATATAGATGTGATGCGGTAAAGCTCTCAATATCTTTATGTGGCTTAATGACTCCCGGCAGAATACCTCTGTGGTGCTCACTGGGAAAAAAAAGAACAACCGGGCCCATGTGGAAAATGCCCTTTCTCTTTTTCCATTCTTTGTTGGTTCTCCCCGCTGCGCCAGGAAAATGCTGAAATGCCAGCTATTTGGTTCACTTTATATGGTTAGTTACCACCTTTTTGGTCTTAGGGCCCTTCCATATGCTTAAGAAATTACTACTCCGTCCTCAGATCTGTAGGTGTAGCTCAGACGATGGAGCCCTTGGCACCTCATAAAAAACAGGGGTGATGTACACAGCTGCAGTTTCAGAACTTAGGCGAATGGAGAAAGGAGGAATAGGAGATTAAGGTCACCCCTGCAACATAACAAATTCCAGTCCAGCCTCGCTTACATGAAACATGGTCTAAAACAAAACCAGACATCTGGAAAGCTCTTAAAACATGCATTCTCTGGTTTTATGAAAAGTTTATAAAGTGAATATTTTCTCAAAAATATTTTATGTGCAGGGTATGGTAGCATATACCTATAATCCAAACACTCATGAATCAGAGGCAGGCAAATCTCTGAGTTTGAGGCTAGCTTGATAGAGTTCCAGGCCAGCTAGGACTACATAGTGAGGCCCTGTCTCTCTCTTTAATGGGGATAGGAGAGATTAGATAGCTCAGCAGTTAAGAACACATCCTGTAGCCAAGTGTGGTAGTATACACCTTTAATCCAAGCACTCAGGAGCCATAGGCCAGCCTGGTCTACAGAGAGAGTTCCAGGACAGCCAGGGCTACAAAGAGAAACCCTGTCTCGAAAACAAAACAAAGACAAAAAATGAAAACATATTCAAGGGACCCAAATATAGTTCTCAGCACCTCTGGCCTCCCTGGACCCCTACACATACCCACACACAGGCACACATAAAAAATGCATTTTTTAGATTTGTTTAATCACATATATGAGTGTTTTGCCCGCTTGTCTCTCTGTGTACCATGGGCATGCTTGGTGCCCAGAGAGATCAGAAGATAGGTCAGAGTCTCTGGAACTGGAGCCACAGGTAGCCATGAGCCGCTATATGGTGCTGAGAATTAAACCCAGGTCTTCTATAAGAACAGGTGCTCTTAACTGACAAGCCATCTGTCAGCCCCTGAAATGCAAATCTTCATAGGGTGTGTGTGTGTGTGTGTGTGTGTGAGAGAGAGAGAGAGAGAGAGAGAGAGAGAGAGAGGCAGAAGTATTGCACATTTCTTCTCAGAACACATTCTAGGGGTAGAATCAGGCCTTCCTCTACCACTGAGCTATACCCCAGCCTCTTCAGATTTCTTTAATTCTGGCTTAACAAAAGGCAGCTCGATTCTCATGTTTGCCTTGACATCCTCTCCTATAACAAGTTGTTTTGAAGTAGAGATAGAAAAGCAAGCCTCACACGGACATATGGTTAGGAAGGAGGAAGATTTATTTTTATTATTTTTGTGGGTTTTTTGTTTTGTTTTGAGACAGGATCTCTCTACATAACCATGGCTGTCCTGGAACTCACTATACAGACCAGGCTGGCTTCAAACTCACAGAGATCCACCTGCCTCTGCCTCCTAAGTGCTGGGATTAAAAGCATGCACCACCATGCCCCTCAGGAAGGGGGAAGATTTTAATAATCTTTTCTAATACTTATACATATTCTTATTCTGTTTATAATAAAAAAAAATTAGCCAGGTGGTGATTCACACACCTTTATTCCCAGCACTTGGGAGACAGGTGGATCTCTGTGAGTTTGAAGCCAGCCTGGTCTGCAGAGCAAGTTTCTCTGTGTAAGCCAAGGTTACACAGAGAGACCCTATCTCTAAAAATAAAACAACAACAAAAAAGATGTTTATTTTTTAATTTTTTTTTTGAGATAAGGTTTCTCTGTGTAACAGCCCTGGCTGTCCTGTAACTCGTTTTGTAGCCCAGGCTGGCCTTGAACTCACAGAGCTCCACCTGCCTCTGCCTCCTAAGTGTTAGGATTAAAGGTGTTTGCCACCACACGCACACCCCACCCAAGTTTATACATTTTTATACTTTCTTCAGTTTTTGAGATTATAATATAACTACATAATTTCTGTAATTCCTTTCAAGATTTTACTCATTTTGTGTGTTTTGCCTGTGTATATGTATTTGCACCACATGCATGCAGTACTTATGGTGGCCAGAAGAGTGCATCAAATCCCCGGAAACTGGGTTCACAGGCAGCTGGGAACTGAATGAACCCAGATCCTCCAGAAGAGTAACCAGTGCTCTTAACCACTGAGTCATCTCTAGCTTACCCAAAACTTATTTTGAAGCCTCATGTTTTTGTCATGGGTAAACAGATGACATCAGTTGTTTTCCCAGAGATTGTGAACTTGCTTTGCCCATTTGCAAGAAAGCATTCAGGGGCTGGAGAGATGGCTCAGAGGTTCAGAGCACCAGCTACACTTCCAAAGGTCCTGAGTTCAATTCCCAGCAACCACATGGTGGCTCACAACCATCTGTAGTAAAATATGGTGCCCTCTTCTGGCCTGCAGGGACATATGCAGGCAGACCACTGTATACTTAATAAATAAATAAATCTTTAAAAAAAAAAAAAGCATTCAGTATCCAGGGTTACTGTGGTTTGTCAGCCACCCTGAAAGAAACGCCGGAAACAGCATCAAGAAGGCTAGAGTGCTTTGTGGGTGATCCCATGGGTCACACAGAAGATTAAGAGGCTCCTATGGGGGAGAGGGGGTGTCTGGGTTTAATGGACTCAACAGCTATAATACCTCTCAAGAGCATTCAGAGAGCAAGGGTGGCTTGATGCTGGGCTTGGGGGTTCTTTTTTCTTTTTGATTGTGGATTTTTCTGGCTTGTTTTTTGTTTGTTTGCATATGTGTGCGTGTTTGCATGAGTGTGAGCAAGTGTGTGAGCGCGTGCACCTCTGAAGCCACACAGGGCAAATGTGGGTGTCTTCCTCAGTTAGTCTCCACTTCCTATGTTGAGGAAGGGTCTCCTTCTTGAGCCAGAGTCACTAATCTAGCTAACACATTGGTTCCAAGGTTCTCCTGTCTCTGCCTCCCAAGTCCTAGAATTGCAGGCCAGCCGCCTTGTATGTGCTGCCTGGTATTTACATGGCTGCTGGGGACCTGAACTTCAATCTTCATACTTGTATAGCCAGCTCTTCACCAGTGATCCATCTCCCCAGTCTCCTCCCTCCCCCCTCTGCCCCATTTTTTTAAGGTGGTTTTGAAACAGGATTTCATGTCACCCAAGTTGGCTTTGACCTCACTATGCAGCTGAAGATGACTTTGGATTTCACTTCTCATCTTCCTGCCTCCACATCTTGAGTGCTGGGATTTCAGGCATATCCCACCATTCCCAACTATGTTGTGTATCTGGAGTTCTAATTGTTCTTAATAATAAAAACTCGGAGTCAGCTATCAGGGGGTGAAAGCTGAAGGATGAGAGAAGCAGAGCAGCATCCGCTAGAGTTCTTACCTTACCAATGCTCAGGCCAAAGGGGTGGTCCCGTCCTCAGACTCATCCCACCTTATATTCCTCTCTCAGCCCAGCCATATCACCCCTGTCTCCATCTCCATAATGCTGGGATTAAAGGCGTGGGATCCCTAGTGCTGGGATCACCTTTGTTTTGAGTTCCATTTCTCTTTTAGACTAGATCAATTTTGTATCGCCTAGGGCAGCCTTAAACTAACAGAGATCCATCTGTCCCCAAAATCCTGGGATTAAAGCTGTGCGCCACCACTGCCTGGCCTCTAGTGGCTTAGCTCTGCACTCTGATCTTCAGGCAAGCTTCATCTGGTACAACACAAACCAAATACAATGTTGATCTGGTTTTGGTAGCGTTCCTGCTGGGAGGCCCTGGTGGCCCTTAAGGCACTTGGGAAACTGCTGATAGAAGCTTTTGAGGCGTGACCTTGAACACCTGATCTTCTGCTGCACCTCTTGAATGAAGTGATTACAGGCATAAACTTTTAGCCTGCTTTATGCAGTGTTGGGAACTGAACCCAGGGCTTTGTACAACTTAGACAAACACTTTACCACTCTGAACTACAGTTCTAGGCCCCAGAATCTACGTTGTTTGTTTGTTCTCTTTTTTGAGACAGAGTCACTCTATTACATAGCTCTGGCTGTCTGGAACTTGCTCTGTAGGCCAACCAGCATCAAACTTAGAGATCCGCCTGCCTCTGGCTCCTGAGTGCTGGGATCAAAGCGTGTGCCACCACCGTCCAGCTCAGACCCTCAACAGTGGTCTCTAAGTCCTGCCCATCTCCCCTTCCACCGAGTTTGCCTGAGATCTCATGTGTGCTTGTGGCTTGCAGGTGGAGTATGACCCCACCCATGGTGAATGCTTACTATTCTCCCACCAAGAACGAGATCGTGTTTCCAGCTGGAATCCTGCAGGCGCCATTCTATACCCGCTCCTCGCCCAAGTAGGTCATGCCGGACGCTCTGACACCAACCATTCACCAACCTCAGCAACCCCTAGTCCAGTCTGGCCCAGTTCCCATAGCCAACCACTTAGCCAGCCATGGGTGCCAGGAGGCCTGGAATAGGGAGACAGAGATGGTGGACGGAACAGCTTCTGTGGCCCCGGCCCTTCCCTCCTGGCCTCTCTTGGCTCTGCAGGTCCCCACACGGTGGGACTTGGGGGAGCATGTCACAGGATCAGGTTCTCTCTGGACAGCATCTTAAAACACAGCTGGAGGGCAGACATTATGCCTGTATCTCACGCAGGCAGGCTTTGAAAGACACCGTCCTGGATCTGAACTCCAGGCTGGATATTAACTGCGTGACACTTAGGCAGATAGGCTGACCTGGCCCCTAGCCATTCATGAATATTAAGACCCAACTCAGGAAGTAGAAAATGACAAGATCTCCTGAGTAAATTGAGAGCATGGGGACTTTGGGAGAGGGTTGAAGGGGAGGGGAGAGGCAGGGAGGGGAGCAGAAAAAAATGTAGAGGTCAATAAAAATTAAAAAAAAAAAAAACAACTCTGCTGAGGTGACTTACACATGCATGGCTCCCAGAGGGCATTGTCAGCTGTGGCTAACTCTGCCCAGCCCCCTACTATCTCCAGGGGCCACATTCTCAGAAAGCCCTGTAGGTCCCTACTGGGTATTGGGACCAGAGGTCACATAGCTGGGTGTCACCCTCACCTGTGCTCCTTGCCCTCCTCCAGCGCCTTGAACTTCGGTGGCATTGGTGTTGTTGTGGGCCATGAGCTGACGCACGCATTCGATGATCAAGGTACGCATGACTTGGAGCCCCCATTCTGGCAAAACAGGCCAGTTTCCTGCCCACTCTGTCTGCTTCCCTGCCCATCCTGTCTGCTTCCTGCCCACCCAGTCTGCTTCCTGCCCGCCTTGTCTGCTTCCCTTGATGCCTTGTCTGCTTCCTGCCCGCCCTGTCTGCTTCCCTGACTGCCCTGTCTGCTTCCTACCCTCCCTGTCTGCTTTCTGCCCACCCTGTCTGTTTCCTGGTCTCTTCACTGCTGAAGTTCTTAGTACGGAAGGATCAGTGTTCAAAGCTTGGCTCTGCTGCCTTCAGTATGAGCTTCAGCCAGCCCCATCTCCTGTCCATGCCTCTTCTCTCTGCTGTGAGCATGAGGATTTCGTGTAGTGGTGGAAGGTCTATGGTTACTTTGAAACCCCTGCTTTTACTTAGAGGTCAGCAATAGTATTTGGCAGGGAGTGTATAGTTCTCTATTGTAAACAGAAGTTTTCTGTCCTGCCAGCCAGTTCCCAAATAACCACACAGAGACGTACTATTTATAAATGCTTGATTGGAAGCTCAGTTTGTCACTAACTAGCTCTTATAACTTAAATTAACCCATATTTCCTCTCTATGCCCTGCCACATGACTCGGTACCTTTTCTCAGTATGGCATGTTCTTCTGCTTTCTCTTTGTCTCCTTGAGACTCCCAAGAGTCAGTCTCTTCTTTTTCCCTGCTCTCTTTTTGTCTGCCAGTCCCACCTTACCTCTGCTTGTCCAGCTATTGGAAGTCAGCTTCTTTATTAAACCAATCACAGTGACATCGTTTAAAGGAATATTCCACACTCTACCATTCTAGAAACTTCTCTGGTCTGACCATAGAGAAATGGCAGTCAAGCCCTCATCATTAGCTAAAAGCTAGAACCCCACTTATTGCTTCCTGCCTTGGGAACCCCATAGCCCAGAGGGAATAGCTGGGGCCTACCTGTGATCCTGGCACTGCCAGCCCTAGCTAGGAGTCTGTTCCTTGGGGTTAGGGACTCTTTGCCAGTATTAAAAGCCAGCCTTGGTCCTCTGTGCCCCGGAACTTACCATCAGTGGCCTGGACCATTTTCCCATGTAGTCTCTGGTATGAGTGGCCAAGCCTCCGTCACATAGCCTGGAGGGTGGCAGAGGAGTAGCAGTGGGTCCCACTATGTGACCACTCTCCTTTCTCCACAGGTCGGGAGTATGACAAGGATGGGAACCTCCGGCCCTGGTGGAAGAACTCATCCGTGGAGGCGTTCAAGCAGCAGACTGAGTGCATGGTACAGCAATACAGCAACTACAGCGTGAACGGGGAGCCCGTGAATGGCCGGCACACCCTTGGGGAGAACATCGCCGACAATGGGGGACTTAAGGCCGCCTACCGGGTATGTCTGCTCCCCGTGGGCACTGTCCTGGGACTGAGTCTCTCCAAGTGTCTCATCGCTAGAGGATCCTCACAGCAGATCCATGAGCCTCAGTTTGCTGGTTTGATAAGTGGGGTGGAGCAGCCAAGTGCTTGACCGAGAAAGCGTGAGCTTCAGAGCTGAGCCCTTCGAAGGCTTCCTGCTGGACCAGGCCCACTGCACAGCCTGGCCATCCTTTCCAAAAGCCACTACCACATCAGACAGGAGGGGCATGGGAGAGGGGCCGTATTGGTTAGACAGAACACCTGATAACTTGAGGAACAAAGGATTCGTTCTAGTTTGCAATGGTAGATAGTCTGTTGTGGTGGGAAGGCATGGTGGCAGTAGCCACCAAACACTCCCCACATAACCAGAGACTTAATTAGTTATAAATGCTCAACCAATAGCTCGGGCTTATTAACTCTTACATTTTAAATAACCCATATTTCTTATCTACGCTCTGTTACCTGGCTCAGTGCCTTTTCTCAGTACGGCAAATTCATCTCCTGCTTTCTCTGCATCTCCTCATGACTCCCGAGACTCCGCCATTACTCTTCCCGGTGTCCCCCTAGTCTGGCTCTCCTACCCAGTCTCTCCCTGCCCAGCTGTAGGTCAGTCAGCTCTTTATTAACCAATGAGAGTGATGCTTATTTACACTGTACAAAGATTGTTCCACAGCAGCACTGAATCTCCACTTTGCAGATTTGGAAGTTGAGTTCAGTAGCATTTTGCAGTTGGCCTAATATCTGTCTGCCAGCAGGCATGTATCAGGAGCTTTCTGCCCACCTGTACTGCACTTGAATTGCTACAGAGTGTAGCTGACAGGTGGGAGGTCATGTAGAGATCAATGCAAAGAGCATTGAATGGAGCCAGTGATGGATGGTTGGGTCCAAAGCTGGCCTTCCAGAAAGAGTGACATTTGAATTGCAGCCTACCGGGGCGGCCAACCTTTGACATTGCAACATGATGTTATTGTCAATAAACTTCATGCTTGAGAACCGCATAATTAGGAAAAATATGCTTTGGTTCTCAGTACCCATAGAATGGCTCACAACCATCCATTACACAAGTTCCAGGGTATTCTGATACCCTTTTCTGACAATACACATGCGTACATGCAGGCAAAACACTCAGATTCTTAGAGCAAATAAATCTAAAAGAAACTTTAGTAAAAATTATTTTTAAAAAGAGGGGGATGTCAGGTAGTGATGGCTCACACCTTTAATCCCAGAATCTCAGCACTTAGGAGACAGAGACAGGCAGATCTCTGTAGCACAAAATTTCTGTCCTGCCCAGTGCTGCAGCCATTCAGTTTCAACAAAACACACAGAGGCTTATTTTAATTATAAACTGGTTGGCCTATTATCTCAGGCTTATTATTAACTAGCTCTTACAACTTAAATTAACCCATAATTCTTATCTATGTTTAGCCATGTGACTTGGTACCTTTTATTAGTGAGGCATCCTTATCTTGGTTTCTCTGAATCTGGCTGGTGATTCCATCTCTGCCTTTCCTTTTCCCCGAATTCTCCTAGTCTGGTCACCCCACCCCTACTTCCTGCCTGGCTACTGGCCAGTCAGCATCTTATTAAACCAATATGAGTGACAAATCTTTTTTTTTCTTTTTAAAGATTTATTTATTTATTATGTATACAGTGTTCTGTCTGCATGTATGCCACCAGACCAGAAGAGGGTCCAGATCTCATTATAGATGGTTGTGAGCCACCATGTGGTTGCTGGGAATTGAACTCAGGACCTCGGGAAGAGCAGGCAATGCTCTTAACCTCTGAGCCATCTCTCCAGCCCATGAGTGACAAATCTTTAAAAGGTACAAGAGTATTATCCCACGGCACTTTCTCCTTGTTTTCTTTTCAAAACAAGAAAAATCTAATCTCCTTTGTTTAGCCTTTTTCCTGACCATTATCAACCTGTAAACAACACACTAAACAAAGACCAACATCCATAATCCATTTTTAGGAATGTGGGCATAGTTTTCTAGGCTACTTCCTGCTGGTTGGGGGCACTGATAATCTTATGGGGACCTAAAGAAAATTTAGGATTATGGTCAAGTCCTGACTGGAGTATTCTTTGAGGTTTGATAATCTCAGCCAGCAGCATTGAAGCTGTTCTGGATGTAGAACTGAGAGGAAACTGCAATAGAGGTGCCTGAAATGTTGGATCATCTTGACCATCTGCTCCCATCGGAGATTGCTTCCAGATCTCTTCCTCGATAGAACCTGATTTTTCTTAACCCAGAATGAATCTACAGCCTCTTATTTCCTATGGAAACAAAAACAAAACCTCTTCTCCAAAGTAACATATCTTTGGACTTAAGTTTTGAAGTCAAGGCATTTTCAAAATATATAGGTTGGGTTAATCCTGCAGCATTTATAATCAAATGTCTTTTAGCAGCTGTTGCTCCTTTCTCAGCAAACAATTCAAAGACAACAAAATAACATACAGTATCCAGACTCTGTGTATTTTCCATCATTATGTGGCTTTTTTTAATTCTTTATTTTATTTTTAATTTTTGGGTTGTTGTTGTTGTTTTGAGACAAGATTTCTCCGTGTTCTTTAGTTATCCTGGATCTCACTCTGTAGACCAGGCTGAATTCGGACTCACAGATATCCACCTGCCTCTCTGCCTCCCAAGTGCGGGAATTAAAGGCATGTGCCACCACACCTAACTATATTTCTTTTTTTAAAGACTTTCTCTGTCCTTTTTTCTTTCTCTCCCAAGGCTATGTATATTTTTAAACACACTGTAAACCATTTAGAGGTTTTTTCTTTCTTTTTTCCCTGAATCTGTCTTTACTATCTGTCTTTTTCTGACCACAGGTCTTCAGTCTGCTAAGCCACATGACTAGGATTAAAGCTGCAGCTTTGGCTCCACCCCACTCCTTGGCTTCCTGAGAGATTAGCTTCATGGCGGAGGTACTGGTGGGAGCCATGTTTTAACCACAACTCTGTGGAGTTTCTAGGTCCATGCCACCACCAAGAAGCATGCCAGCAGCTGCTCATAAACACCATTTAAGTGTTTGGTGGCAGGGCCTCTTAAAAGAGCTGCATAGTTTTTGCTGCTAGTGCTGAGTCAAGAAGCCTCTCTTAAAGGAGACACGCTTGCCTTTAGCAAACAGCCCACCCAAGAAAATGCTGCTACCAAGAAACCATGCTTAACTCTGTTCTTTTGTGTCTAGAATTCCTTCCCAAGTTCTCTCAGGTTTTATGTAGATGTAGTTGCCCCATGGTGGTGCCATTTGTAGCACAACGTTTCTGTCCTGCCCAATGCCACAGCTATTCAGTCCCAATAAAACACATAAAGACTTATTTTAATAATAAACTGGTTGGCCTATTAGCTCAGGCTTATTATTAACTAGTTCTACAACTTAAATTAACCCATAAGTCTTATCTTTGTGTAGCCACGTGGCTTGGTACCTTTTATCAGTGAAGCATTCTCATCTTGCATCCTCTACATCTGGCTGGTGACTGCGTCTCTGCCTTTCCTCTTCCCTAACTTCTTCTAGTCTGGTCACCCCACCTCTACTTCCTGCCTGGCTACTGGCCAGTCAGCATCTTATTAAACCAATATGAGTGACACATCTTTACAGGGTACAAGAGTATTATCCCACGGTAGATCTCTGTGAGTTTGATGTCAGCCTGGTCTACAAAGTGAGTTCCAGACAGGTTCCAAAGCTACAGAGAAACCCTGTCTTGGAAAAACTATAAAAAAAAAAAAAAAAGAAGGAAGGAAGCAAAGGATCAAAGACGTGCTCTATCTAGTCTTGGGCTTGAGCAGCTGGAGAGGGTTGCTGTTGACTCTGATGGAAAAGCTTGGTGTACACCTGTGTGTGTATGGGGACGTGGGGGTGAGGAGAGCTATCATCCGATTCCTGCTGTGTTGAACTTGAGGTGCTTCATGGTGTCTGTCCAGGTGTACTTGGGAAAGAGACTGGAGTGGAAAGCATGCAGTTGACAACTGGTGTGACTGGCTGGGTATGTGTTCTAGACCATCGGGTTGAACGAGAACACAGAAGGACCCTGACACCCAGGCGCCCACCTCTACCCTGGTAGTAGGGCTTCCCTGAACCTCCACAAGGGACCCACCCTCACCTGACATGTCTCACCTCTGCTTTTCTCTCCTCCCAGGCTTACCAGAACTGGGTGAAGAAGAATGGAGCTGAGCAGACGCTGCCCACCCTGGGTCTCACCAACAACCAGCTCTTCTTCCTGGGATTTGCACAGGTGAGCTCACTGGGAGGCAAGGCAGATGTGTTCCATCGTGGGCGTGTACAAGAGCTCCACAGCCAAAGGCAGGGTCCCCCCAAATGGCACCTTCCTAAATCAGCAGACTGTCTTTGGGCCATTCCCCTGTATGAAGACAAGGAGCAAGAAAGGGTATAAATCCACCTAGAGGCCTCCTGGCTCCCTAAGACCTCAGCCTCATTCTGTTGCTGTCAGGGTGGGACAATCAAGCAGCTTCACTGCCCCATGGTAACCGCACATTTCCTTTGTTAACCCCTCCCCAAGGTCTGGTGCTCCGTCCGCACACCTGAGAGCTCCCATGAAGGCCTCATCACCGACCCCCACAGCCCCTCCCGCTTCCGGGTCATCGGCTCCCTGTCTAACTCCAAGGAGTTCTCAGAACACTTTCACTGCCCTCTTGGCTCCCCCATGAACCCTCATCACAAATGCGAAGTCTGGTAAGGGCTGCAGTACAGAAAGCACACATGGAAGAGGGGAAGGGGCCCCGCAGCCAGCTCCTGGCCCAGCCCCTCAGCTGCCTAGGGCCCCTTCCCCACCCTGGAGGGTATACAGCCATCCCGTCTAAGCCTATGGTGGCGGTTCATCACTCGAACCCAAGATCTGACCCGTGAAGCCCTGGCATCCATGTGGGATGCTAGAGGGCATTTGTGTGTCAAGCTGGTGGGCCTCACACTGACAATGGCAATGGGACACAGCCCTCGCCCACATCCAATGCCAGTTATACCACAATACCACTGTGTCAAATGCTTTAAAGATATATTTTTAGGGAGACTATTTTTTAAGCATTATGGAATACACTGGAAATCTTCAGGGAAAAATGCATTTAAAACACTTTTTTTAAAAAAAAAAAAAAAGGAAAGGTTAGTATATTTATTATGTTCTCTTTTTCTAAATAACCTGTGGACAAAGGAAGCCCCACTGATTATTTACCCCAGGGGGACCCCAGGCTGCTGAGCAAGCCCCTACCCAGAATGCTACTTTAGCCCATTGTTGGTGTGACTGTTTCTGCAGTCACCCGTGCAGACAGGAGATGTAGGGACCAGGCCAAGGGAGGAGCCAACTGAGGGGGCCTCCCTTCTGGGCATGACCCTTCTGAGCTCACCTGCCCTGTCTCTGGAATCTAACCATGGGAACCCCAACATGGATGGTCTGGTACCCAGAGCTGATAGCTGAGGCAGCCTGAGGCCAGAGTAGGGGGCACCTGAGCAGTCTGGGCTAGACCATAGGAGCCCCTCAAGGCTGAGTCCCATGACCCACACTCTTCTCCAAAGATGTCTTTCTTCTGGTCCCACCTCTTCTGGCCCCTTGGGGACCGGGTGCCACTCTGTAACAATTCTGACATTCTGAAGTGATCTGCATCACTGACCCTTGGCACCAAGGTAAAGGAAAAAAGAAAGTAGTCCAGTTCGCTCTCCAAGCTCTGTAGCCCAGAGTTGCCCTGGCCTGGTACCCAGGACCTGTTCTCTAGTGCCTTAACTGAGGCTGCGGCCCCTGCATTCCACCAAGGAGGCAGCACCTGACTAGAAGCCACTACCATAGCCACCTCACCCAGGACCCCCAGGGTTACCATCCCAGCCTGCCTACAGGGCAGCCGTTCCAGATGCCCAGGGTTGGGAGCTGTTGATCCCTCTCAGGCTTCCAGCCTCCCTTGGCACTCGAGTTGAATTAAACCAGTTCTGACAGGTGGGGGGAGGTGTCTGTGAGCCAGAGGAGGCTGAGAATGGAAGGTTCCCTGCCCCATCTGGGCTACAGGGAAGTCTTCTACCCAACAGCATCTCCCAATAGTAGATGTATGGGTCCCCACTAGGTGGTGCTTATTGTGGTTCTCATGATTGCTGTAGGGAGACAAGCCCCCGAGACCCTGTGAGCAGGGAGCCCAAGAGTGCCACCCACCACCTGGCAGGCCATGCCCCACGTCGCACAGCAACCCCCCCTCCAATACCATATTCCTCCCTGGCCAAGAAGCTCAGAAACGTAGTCTCTGCCCTGCCAATTTAGGGTTAGCTTTAGCTCCTGGCCAGGGAGCTGCAAGCTTAGCCTCCGACAAAGTCCGTGGTTCCTGTAAGCTCGTTCAAGGTTTCATAGCTCTTCAGGGAAAGGAAACACAGGAAGCAGGAAGGTGCTGGAACCATGTCCTGCCATGTAGAGGTGGACCTTCTGGGCCCCTGTCCCTTCTCCGTCCTCCTGTCTCCCTGTGGGAGAGGCAGTCCTGGAAAGAGTCCAACACCGGTATGTAGAAGCAGGGTCCTCAGTTGGGAGTCAGCGATCCGGTCATTGCTCAGGGTGTGCAAGGCAGCCATAGCAGGAAAGCCCAGGCTGAGCAAGGATGGGTGGGTGGAAAAGCAGCAGCCTGCCTCCCCTCCCCCCAGAGATTTGAGAAAGGCAGTTGCTCTCAGAAAGACCCCTCCTCTCAATGCTGGGAGCTTCCCTGCGGGTACAGAACGTGGGGTTCGGAGCTGGGGAATCTATTTTTTGTATTATTATTTTTGTGCTACTGTAGTTTTTGTGTGGCACTATTGTAATTAAAATAAAGTACTTGTACCAAGCGCCGTGTGTCTGAGTGTCCGTCCTTCTTGGGTGATGTGTGTCCTTTGGGACCATGAGAGGGACCCTGATCAACCAAAGCTGCTCACCCTTGTAGAAGTCTCAGACCCTGAGGGATACCAAGTTACTGCTTCCTGTGCCCACTCCTGGCCACTCCTTCAAGGAGGTGCTCGTGTGAGTACCCCTTGTTGGTGAGAACTGTGCCCCCCCACATGCTTACATGCATGCACATACACTGCAGAAGTCATGTTTCCATTGTCTTAGAGCAAAGGTCTTTACAGTCTCAGATGTTTGGGTGGAACAAGGGTTTTCAAAGAGGCTCAGGAGCGAGCCAGCAGTTTTATATGCATCTTCTTGTTGGGGAGTATTATTTTCAGGTATGTAACTTTTGTTTACGCTGCATTTGATTAACTGAAGCTGTGGTTCTTTGCAGGTCTAAAATACCTGATGGTCTAATAAAGAGCTGAACAGTCGGTAGCGAGGCAGGAGCAAGGATAGGCAGGGCTGGCAGGCAGAGAGGATAAATAGAAGGAGAAACAGGGAAAAAGAGGAGCAAGAGAAGGAGAGGAGGACATCAGAGGCCAGCCACTCAGCTACCCAGCAAGTCATGGAGTCAGAAGTAAAGAAAGGTATCTAGAAATACAGATAGATAAAAGCCCAGAAGCAAATGGTAGTTGGAATAACTTAAGGAAATCTGACAAGAAATTAGCCAAGCTAAGGCTGGGCATTCATAAGTAATAATAAGCCTTCGTGTGTGTGATTTACTTGGGATCTGAGTGGTGAGCCCCCCAAAAAGCCAAAAAAGTAAAACAGCCCACAACATCCTCTGTCTACAGCGTTCTCGGCTCCTCTGCCTCATAACCTCCTTCCCATCCTTCAAGGCCCTATACAGTATCACCTCCTCCAGGAAGCCCTCCCTCACCACCTCGCCTACTCCACACAGGCTTCTCTTTCCAACTAAGGTGTGTCAGTTTTCTGAGCCAATACAGTTACCACAAACTCACTACCTAACATGACAGAAATTCATTACCTCATAGGTCTGGAAGCTCAAAGGTCAAGATCAAGGTGCTGACAGGCTTGGTTCCTCCTCTGCATGTCAGGAAGAAATGCTCCAGGCCTCTCTCCTGGCTCCTGGGGGCATCACACCCATGCACACACGGGACAGAGGTGGCACTGGTGGCACTGGCTGCTGCCCACTCCTTTCCCAAGAAGAGACACCTACCTAACATCTGTCAGATTCCCACTGTACCCTCTGGCCCCAGATACCAGTGCTTTTGTTTTCCGTGTAGCCCTGACTGTCCTGGAACTCACGCTGTAGACCAGGCTGGCCTTGAACTCACAGAGATCCCCCTGCTTCTGCCTCCCAAGTGCTGGGATTGAAGGCGTGTGCCACCACCGCCGGGCACATTAGTATTCTTAGCAGACCCCTTTTCCAACAACCAAGAGAGCAGATGGCCTCCAGGTCCCCAGCCCTGGGCCCTGAGCCCCCACATCTCCTTTCTTCCCTTCTCTTTGACAGCAATACATCCTTGCCATCGTTAGCCGGGCCCCTCCCACTGTAGGACTTGAACTTCCTGCATGGCTATTTGGGGCTTGCCCTTCCAGCTGAGGACGGTGGAGACAACAGACCTGTGTCTTCAGAATAACTGAAAACGTAAGCGATTGGAAGTCATTAACTGTGAGCCAGAGAGCCAGCAGGGTATACTCTGCACGGAGGGATTAGAGGAGCCATTCAATGCTCATAGACACCAGCACAGCAGTGGGCCTATGGACAAATGACTTGACAAAGAACTGTACCGCTTCACTAGTGATGAGAGTAAGCGCAGATGCATCCCCTGGCCACGCACAGAAAGGTCCATGCCATAAATGCTTCAAATGCTCCCCCAAGCTAATCTGTAATCCCAGCACCAGCATTCTCACAACCGAAATCCCAACAGAATTATCTGTGAGAGGGTCTGCATGTAGGTGGGTGTGGTGCTGGGTAAGAGCTTTGGTGCTGGTGGGCACTACAGCCCTAAGATACATTGTCATCGTAACAGGCTTTCTCTTGGGCCACCAACCAGCTCCCAAATCATGACGCGGAAACTTAATTATGAATACCCAGCCTTATCTTATGCTTGTTTCTTGCTAGCTCTTGTAACTTAACCTGTCTCTCTTCATCGACGTTTTTGCCTCAGGCCTTTTACCTTTCCTTCCTTCCTTCCTTCCTTCCTTCCTTCCTTCCTTCCTTCCTTCCTTCCTTCCTTCCTTTCTTCTTTATCCCCCTCTCTCTTTCTGTCCTACTTTATTCCTCCTTCCTCCATGTCTAGCTGGCAGCTCCCTGCCTGGCTGGCTCCAGGCGTCTCCCTTTCTCCCTAGTTCTCTCTTCTCATCCTCTTCTCCCAACCCTACATCCCATCTTACTCACCGTCTCAGCCCTGCCTATCCCTCTACTGCCTAGCCATTGGCTGTTCAGCTTTTCCTCAGACCAATCAGATGCCTTAGGTAGGCAAGGTAAAACAGCAGCACCTCTTTATGTAGCTGAACAAAGGCAGTATAAGCAAATGTAACACATCTTCACCTACTTAGAGTAGTATTCTGCAGCAACGTGCCTTTTTTGTTTGTTTTTTGAGACAGGGTCTCTCTGTGTAGCGCCAGCTGTCCTGGAACTCACTCTATAGACCAGGCTGGCCTTGAACTCAGACATTCACCTGCCTCTGCCTCCCAAGTACTGCACCACTACCACCTGACTGATACATTGTCATCTTAAACAGAATTTGTTAAGCTGACTGATGTTGACGAGAAAGTGCACAGCAGTACTGAAGACTATTCTGTTTTCTGTTATGTTCTGATTATTTAAGACAGAATTTCATGTAGCCCAGGCTGGCCTTGAACTTAAACTCCTGGTTCTCCTGCCTCCACCTCCCAAGTGTGGAGACTACAGGTGTGCACCAGGCGGAACCCTGGACATCATGGTGAAACGTGTGTCTTCTGACCCTAGGAGGTGAGCACGTCATGCAGTGACCTAAGGTAAGTGTGTCACATCTGAGGCAGTGGCACCGTGTAAGGGAGGATGTGAGATTTGACCAAGCACTGGATCCACATATGGGAGAACAGGTACACATGGCACACACATACATACAGGCACTCACACATACCCACGAGTTAAAAGTCTTAAAAACAAACAAAACCAAGACCAAATGTGGTGGTAGCAGCGTATTAAGCTGGCTTTAGGGGGTTCTCATATAGCCATGGCTGGCCTGGAACTAGGTATGTAGACCAGGCTGGCCTCAAGCCCCAGAGATTCAGCTGTCTCGCCCTCCTGGGCACTGAGACTAAAGGTGTGTGCCACCACACCTGATCCAGCTTTGAAAGGTTTTTCACAGCTGGTTCCGGAGCTGTATGAAGACTGGAGTGTCAGGTGTCTGGAATAGAAATGGAGACAGCAGTCCGTCAAAGAGCATTGAAAGTGGGGTGCATGACACACCCAGGGTAGCAAGGAACCTGTGTCTGGGGCTCTACCCACCGTTTCCATTTCTGGTTCTTCAGAGGGCAGACACAGGCTCAAGCAAGCAGTTTCTCGCGACAGTGTTCATATATGACCACCAGGTGTCGCCAAAACACAAAGGACTCAGGCCTGGGTCCACATCCTGGTAATCTAGCTGACAGGACCCACCCTGACAGTAGAAGGCACTTAGTGTAATCGTGGACTAGGTTCCTGAAGGTGTGAGTTCTAGTTCCTCTCCCACAACTTCCTGGTTTGGGCACGTTACTTTGATCTCTGAACCTTAACAGTAACAAGAACAGAAGTTATAACCCAGGCCCAGGCTCCACATCACCCTCATTTTAGAGATGGCTAGCCAATATGGAGGCTCAGAACTCAGTGTTTCAGACCTGAGTTTAATCTCCACACCAATCCCTAACCATAACCTGGTTAACATCAGAGTCACCTGAGAAAGAGGAACCTCAGTGAAGGAATTGCCTCCATCAAATTGGCCTGCGGGCATGGGGGGGCATTTTTCTTAATTGCTAACTTGATGCAGCCCATTGTGATCCTGTCCCCCTAAGAAGGGGTGCTGGGCTGGATAAGGAAGTACTGGAGCAAGTTAGGCGCCTTAGCCTCCATTCTGTGAAGAGGCAGCATGACCAAGACAATAAAAGAGAGCATTTGATTGGGGGCTGGCTTGCAGTTTCAGAGGGTTAGCTCATGATCGTCATGGCCGGGAGCATGGCAGCCCCTATGGTACCAGGGCAGTAGCTGGGAGCCTTAGATCCGGTTCTGCAGGCAGACAGGCCAAGAGAGTCACCGGATGGTCTGGGCTTTTGAAACCTCAAAGCCCGCTCCCAATGACACACCTCCTAATCCTTCCACGCCACTAGGGACTGAGCATGCAAGCGCACGAGCCTATGGGGGGGAGGGGCATTCTTTTCAAACCTCTGCAGCAAGGAAAGCCTGCCTGTGAGCTGCTTTCCTCCATGCCCCTGCATCAGTGCCTGCCTCCCAGGTGCCTGTGCTGACTCCCCTCAAGGGAGAACTGGTATCTGGAAGCATAAGATGAAATAAACCCTTTCATCCCCAAGTTGATTTTAGTCAGTGTTTTATTACAGCTAGGGAGAGCAATCAAGGTCCCCAGGGACCTCTCTGAGTTGCAGCCTCCGTCCCTGTAGGATGGGGCTTTAGCATGTCTGTCACATGGACGCAATTTTCAATAAGATCATTCCAAGTACTGGGTCCAGGCAAAAATCAGTGTGATGGATCACACCTGTGATCTCTGTACTGGCAGGAACTTGAGGCTAGTCTGGGCTACATTCTAGTTCTAGAACAACCAGGCCTATAGTGTGATACCAGCCCTAAAACCAGCCACCAAATTGCTCAATGTTTTATTATAGAAATTCCAACTCTCGCCGGGCGGTGGTGGCGCATGCCTTTAATCCCAGCACTCAGGAGGCAGAGGCAGGTGGATCTTTGTGAGTTCGAGGTCAGCCTGGTCTACAAGAGCTAGTTCCAGGAGAGGCTCCAAAGCTACAGAGAAACACTGTCTCGAAAAAACAAAAAAAAAAGAAAAAGAAATCCCAATTGATGATCTCACAGAAGCAAGTCCCAAAGAAGGGAAAACACACAAAATAACATCACCAATAATGAAAACTAAATTAACAGGAGATAGCAATCACTGGTCATTAATATCCCTTAATATAAATGGACTCAACTCACCTATACCAGAGCCTAACAGATTGGATACGACAACAGAATCCATCTTTCTGCTGCATACTAGAAACACACCTCAACCTCAAAGACAGACATTGCCTCAGAGTAAAGGGTTGAGAAAAAAATTCCAATCAAATGGACCTAAGAAACAAGCTGGTGTAGATATCCTAATATCTAACAAAATGGACTTCAAACAAAAATGAATCAAAAGAGACAAAGAAGAACATTTCGTATTAGTCACAGGAAAAATCTATCAATAGGAAATCTCAGTACTGAACATCTATGCCCCAAATACAAGGGCACCCTCATATGTAAAAGAAATACTTATAGGGATAGAGAGATGGATCAAAGGTTAAGAGCATGGGCTGCTCTTCCAGAGGTCCTGAGTTCAATTCCCAGCACCCACATGGTGGCTCATAGCCATCTGTAATGAAATTTGGTGTCCTCTTCTGGCATGCAGGCATACATGTAGACAGAATACTGTATACATAATAAATAAATAAATCTTAAAAAAATAAAAAAGAAACACTTCTAAAGTTTAAGTCACACATTAAACCCCACATGCTAACACTCCACTCTCACCACTAGACAGGTCTATCAGACGAAAAATTAACAGAGAAATAAGGGAACTAACAGATGTTATGACTCAAATGGACTTAACAGACATCTGTAGAATATTTCATCCAAACAGAAAATAATATACCTTCTTCTCAGCACCTCATGGAACCTACTCAATTGACCACATACTCAGTAACAAAATAAACTTCAACAGATACAAAACAAATTGGAATAACCCATGTATCTTGTCGGATCACTATGGCTTAAAATTAGAATTCAACAGCAACACTAATTCCAGAGAAACCATAAACACGTGGAAATTAAACAATGCTCTCCTGAAGCATCAATGGATCAAGGAGGAAATAAAGGGAGAAATTAAAAACTTCCTAAAATTCAAGGAAAATGACTACACAACATATCCAAATTTATGGGACACACTGAAGCAGTGTTAAGAGGAAAGTTCATAGCACTAAATGCCTACCTAAAGAAGCTGGAAAATGTCGGGCGGTGGTGGCGCACGCCTTTAATCCCAGCACTCGGGAGGCAGAGGCAGGCGGATCTCTGAGTTCGAGACCAGCCTGGGCTACAAGAGCTAGTTCCAGGACA